>JAPQRQ010000015.1:22284803-22297018 GCA_037367365.1 Apogon talboti
AGTGCCTCTGGAGAACCGAAACGGCGTCGCAAAATGATGACAATTACCCAAAAAGTGACATGGACTCTGTGCGATGGAACGCGCAATCCAGGGGGTACTCCACATCGCGGTTTTCACCATTCGCGGGGGGGTCACTGCCCCCATTAACCGCGAAGTGTGAGGGTTCACTGTATCAGCAATACATGAAAATAGAGCTACATCTTCTCACTTTAATCTAGTCTTAACACAGCGTTCAAACATGTGATCGTATGTTTGGTGTTTTGTGTTGTGATGCAGATTACAGTCTGCCTCCTAGTCCCCACTGCCTTCCTCCACACTGAGGACAGAATAACACCACTCTTGTACTTTCTGCTGCTTAACACAGGGATGAATTTCATTGTGAAGAAATCATTGCTTTGAAACTTTAAAAACACACTCCTCATCACGTTGGAGCATAAGGAGCTGGGAGGGGGCACAGGGCAGCCGAGCTGTGAATAGGCCTCATCAGTGAAGGTGAGGGTTCAGATCCTTATATTAGTTATACAGGAGTCACCCTCCCCGACCTAAGGCAAATAAGCCACTTAACGCAATTATTTGCAATCACTAAATGTGGTATTCATTATAAAAGTTTTTTTTTCCCCCTTGCCTCGACATAATTTCCTATTGTTCGTGTGAAAATGGCAACCAAAAGAGCATTTTAAGTGTTACCGCAGAGAGAAGGGCATCTTTTTTTTTTTTTTTTTTTTTTTTTTTTAAAGGCTGCTTCAAAGTCTGAATAAACTTTCAAATTGTGAGATGAAACTGAGCCTTATTGTGCATTGACCCTCACAGACAGAGAAAAAAAATGGCAGATTTCTGGTGCTCATTGTATCGAGCTGATTTGTAAATATGAGCTTTTGAAATGCGACACAATACGCCATCATGAATATTTCAACCGCTACACATTTCTCGCTATTGTGTTACATGGTCTGTTTTTATTAACCTTATCAGCCGCCATTGTAATGGGGGGGACATTTCATCATAAGGTGTCTTATACCTGGGGCCTATAGATGTGAAAGGGCAGAGATGGAAGTGTTTGTAATCCGCCGATCCCTCCCACGAGAACAGAGGGAGCAGATGAACAATTATTTCAAACTTTCCCTCTAGTGTTTATCTGTACATCTGTTGAAAACTGTCTGATTACAGTTTCAACAGCGGGACCCTCACTCTCTTCACTCTCTATCTGTGTGTGTTGCGTGACGCTATTTGGTAATGCAAACCAAATATCTGACTAATTAGCAGTTCCCCCACGTTGCTATACGTTTTTTCGCTCTGCATATTTCTGCCTTCTAGATAGTAATGCAATTAAGCACAACACAAAATTGCTTAAGTAGATGTAATTAGGGAGTGAATGTTTTGATGATGAGAACAGAACTTATGGAATATATCAATAACCTTCAGTCTGTAACATCAAAGCTATAAGAGTGTGCATTATTACTTCTCTGTGATATCAGCTGCTTGTGCTCTGTCCTTCATTTAAGTGTAATTCCCATCTCTTAAATATTTACCCAAGAATGTGCTTGAAGATTCTTTAGATTATGTAACTCTCATATGAATGGTATTCTGTAGGAAGAAGTATTCAGATCCTTAAGTGCATGTACCAATGTAAAAAAAAAATACATCATAAGTGAAAGTCCTACATGAAAAGTGTATTTGAGTAGACGTACATAGTATTTGCAGGAAAGCATCATTCTAATCCTCATCTAGTCCTTGTGACTGAGGTATTATTATGTATGTCATCTTTGCAATGTTAAAGGGGATCTATGTAATATTTTTACTTTCAAGAATTAAAAAGTGAAAAGAATAAAGAGCTCTGATGTTCTGGCAAAAAGGCCAGTGTATTAGATTGTAGAGATATGAAATTAACATATTTATATTGACGGTCCAGAGGATTTATGTGTCCACTAGAGGGAGTAGTGAGTCACTCTAATGGTCTCGCATGGGGAGTAAAACTAATGCCACAGGGCCTTTGATCAAAGCGTCTGGAAGTGACCAGATAGGATGAGAACCGTTAAGAAACAACTTTTAGAGTCAAAGAAAGTGACAAAGTGATAAAAGCTAGAAGCACTGTTGTTGTTTTCACCACTGGCCATAGCTCTAAATGAAAAGAATGGAGTTTAATGCTGAAATCATTGCATTTCTTCATCATGGGTGTGTTAATTCTGAGGTTTAAGAAGACGTAAAAATATTATGGGATGTTATTATCTTTGTTGAGTTGCTGTTTGTAGATCCATGGTTCAGACTAAACTGTGACAGTTCTGACCTTGTTTGTTCAATTCCAAAGAGATCTTTAGTGCAGCTATTGACAACACAACCTGTACGGAAAAGGGAGTTAATTTGTGGTTTTAATGTGTCTGTTTTCTGTCTTAAAACAGACCTAAGCTAACAGAGCTATAATGTAAACTATCAGCTGATGCTTCACGTGAAGATTATAAGACACAGTGTTATTTTGACTGACTGTTGAAATCAGAGGCTATGAGTTTTTGTTTAAAGAAGAAACTTGATGATACCATAACACAGATGTGTGTAAACAAAGCGTTGATTTGTTGGAGGTTTTGGTAGTCCTAAGTGTGTTCTGATACAAGAGACCCCCCTGCTATTGAGAGTTTGCATTAAATCTGTATCTTACAAGTAACTAGAAGTTTAATACCCTGGCCTCACCTGGATTTAACTAATCTAATACAGAGCATCCTTCTACTGGATAAAAACTGCAGGGATTGTTTCAGCTGCAACAAGTTGGTATACCACTGGTATTGTATCACTGAATCTACTGTGAACCCCTTCATTTAAGCAGATACGGTTGAACCAGTCTGTCTTCCTACAGGGTGTCCATGGATCCTTAAATCTAATTGTCCTAAATTAAGGCCAAATTTACCTTTAAAATTGTTAATTAATCCTTAAATCTGACACTCAATGGTCTTAATAATTCCACAGAGGCAATAAATGATACTACCATATTTGCTTTGGAAATCTTTGGAAAAGAATTTGTCAAATGTATAATTAGTGTTGATAATTTTATCATAATGGAGATGTGAAGGAGTATTCATTCATGGGTGGAGCGGTTCAGGTATGAGCTTTAGCAGCTTGAATGTCAGTAGAAACATTAGTCGCGGAGAGATGGAAATGTAACATAAGCTGGATTGAAACGTGGTTCAGACTAGTTCAAGGCAATAACTATGAGGTCCAATGTACTGTTATTTACTTTTTGTTATTTTCTTTGACCAAAGAAAAATGTCTTAAAACATCAGACATTTGGCTCCCTTAAACCTGCAGACACCCTGTCCTCGTAAACCTCACACACTGGCGGAGTTTGGAAACTTGTGTTGGTATGCGCATCTGTGTGAAAACTGGTGGCAGCATGATGCGTCACAATCGCCTCTGATCAGTTACAATGGAAATAAATAATTCATGCTGGAGGAAATGAGTCTAATTAGCAGGCAGTTTGGGTCCTTTGATAAAGCTGAGGACTAATTCTATGAAGGGCAGGAAGCTCTGTCATCAGTCAGCCCTGAACAGATTAGCATCTATTATGAATGAGGGACGAGCACCCTGGTGAAACCAAGTGTGTCCGAGAGACAAACTTAATAACTCCTGCGATGGGACAAACTTCCCACACCCCTACGCCGCCCCCTCCACCCAACACACACACACATACACCCACCCTCCTCCCTGTGTGTCATTACCCCACGCTCCCATCGTGCAGGTCTATTGTGTGCAGGTAGAAGCCTGTCCCTGCAGTGGAGAGACTCGCCCCTCTGTCCATCACCCTGACAGCTGTGGAAATACATTGGCCATGCTGCATTAAAGAGCACCCACAGTGTTTAACGCCACACTTAAACACAAAAGGAATCTGGGGCACCTTGTCTGAGCCCATTTTCCACGGACGTCCTAAAAAGAACGTCCCTTTGTTTTACTATATGCTTTACTGGCAGGTTTCATTTTAGTAACTCGGGTCAGGTCAGATCACTATTTATACCCGGGGCTAGAATTAGCTTCTGAAATAAGATTTACTGATCCTACCGCTATTATAGATTCTACTTATTTATTCTTTATCAGTTACTTTCCTGATCCATTTTCTGTGCAGTAGAAAACCAGGCCTGGAAGGTTTCATTATGTGTAATTTGTTTCCAGCAGTGTACACATGTGAGTTTGATGCCATTGTTTTGCAAAGAGTGACTGTTAGAGACATTTCTGCATCTGTAAAAGACAATCACTCCAATCAGAACAATTTGGAAACAGTTTTCAATCAGAACCGGTTCTCAATGCCCATCTGGGTCAGTCCATGTGAAATCACAGAAACTGAACATTTCAGATTTGCTTCATACTATCAGAAAATAATGTTTTTAGTCCTAGTAAACCCCATATAAAATTGCATATTTATGCATTAGTGTCAGAGATGTTGGGGCTGTGAAAACGGAATGCGATGCTGATTTTATTGTAAAAACAACATTAAGTTCTACAAGTCATACCATTGGATTTATTCATGATAAATGCATGGAATGTTAAGGAGATGTTCAAGTACAAAATGTCTTTAAAAATCCACATTTGTATAAATTACTGCTTGCTGTAAACTGTAAAGATATGTGTGTATATATATATATATATATATATATATTTGTGCCTTGCAATAATTTCTGTCACTATGGTCACATTAAAGCACATATCTTTCAAATTCTGGATTTAAATTCTCATGTTGTACTATTTTGGTTATTTTGGACTAAGTATTTTTTTAAAAGAAATAAAATTGTCTGATTTATGAGGTTTATTGAACGCAGCATCTTTTTTTGTGCCTCTCATTTTTATGGTAAAATCAATGCTACGCCACATTTTCAAAGCCCCAGTATCCTTAAAACTAATAAAGATATAAGGCTGCACTGTTATTTGGTGTTTACTAGGACTAATAGGATTATTTTACAAAAGTATGAAACAAATTGGACATGGTCAGTCTGGAATCTTCTTGGAAATCTGGTGACTTGAGGTGGATTTACCCAGTAATTCAGACTTGTCCAATTCAGACTGATCTCAATAAATTGCGTTGTATGTCACGCCAGTTCTTGTGACATTTGAAAATATACCTACGTATTTTCAACCTTTCGTGTGTTATTCAACGCCATTTGATCACGTGTCAATTTACGCCAAGATCCCCTTAACCGTAACCTCAACCCTCAGTGCGTGGTATTTCACGCATCGATTCAGGTTGGACAGGGGGCTAATAACGGCGTGAACATACACGCGGAAAGCTTATAATGCGTACAGATAACACACCAATTAAAAGTGGCACGTATATTTACGCGAGTCATGATATCACGTTGAATAATTTATTCATCCAATAACCCCTGTGCGTACAGTTGCCAGAGAAGAGAACAGATTAAAATAGAGAAATGACAATAGAAACACTAAAATTTAATGAATAAAGTAAATATATGTGTTTAATATTCATATCACCCAGTATCACAAAAGCTTCTTGAAGGGTCTTAATGAAGTGTCCACTGTCCATTTGACCCTCAGTGTGAGTGAGAAAAACTGACCCAAAAAAGCTATTTAGCAGGAAGGGAAAAATGGAAGAAACCTCTGGAAGAACCATAAAGGAAGGGTGACTAAGGGTGACAGGAGTTTACACATATACTGTCTTATAATACGGAGGACATTATCTGTGTTGGGTTGCTATGACTTCATCTGCTGGAACTAAACTATGTTAATACCGTTTTCTCTTGCACCGTCTGTACCAACTAAAGTGCGGTGCAGAGAAGTTCATGGTTGATAGAGATGTGGATCAAACTGCTCAATTTTCTCGCAAAAGCAAAACAATGAAGGCCAATTAGAACGAGTGAGTGCAGAGGCGCTGTGACAAGCAAAGGTCCTGGTATCAGGGGGGACACGGGTGGGCGGGGTGGACCTGTCAGCGCTACATAGAAGGAGATAACAATAAATACCTAATAATGACACTTAATGAGCTTGATTAAGTTGATTTGTTATGGAAGGAAGAAGTGCAGCACATGGTGGATGTAGGCGATGTGATGAGAGATTGATTTTAATAGATAGAATATTCTGTTGGGGCTTCGCTGCACAAAGGGGCTGCAGAGGGAAAATAAGGTACAAAGGGATGCTGAATGGATTCTCATGAGGCATATTGGAGATAATTAGGTAAATTTCACACTAACATACTTATTCAGCCAAGGACATGATGAACATGTTACAATTCTCGGCATACAGAGGATTTCATATATTTCCGAGGAACGGCTGATCTGATTATTTTCAACTTACATGTTTCCAACAAGTGCAATATGTTCATACAGTATATGAATGTCGTTAAATGCTATTATGGGAGCAGTAATGACTGCCAGATAATTATCCCTCCCACTCAGACTTGACGGCAGCTGAATTTCTCTCATTTCACAACATAATTGTCTGTGATTGAATTGGAGATGTTACATGCTTCTCTGTTCTTTCAGCCTGAGCTGACTTTCCACAGTGATGGTGGAGGTTATCACAGGCCCTACAAGTCCCCCGAATTGCCCTGTAAACAACATGCAGCAGTGAACAAAGTTTCTCTGGCTTTCAATGTGTCTCTCCCAATTTTCCCTCGAAAGCGACAGAAAGTCAGATGAAGGGAAGTTTAATTAAGTAAGAACCTGTTGAAGAAGATTTCCAATCATGGTCTTCAGAATGAGAGCATTCAGCGTATTCATCTCCAGGCGATATGCTCTCTCTTTATCCAAGTGTGCGCTGGAGTTCTCTAGAGGGACCCCAGTTAATTGAATACATTAAAGTAGAGCGCCGGGGGCTTTATTTATTTTTCTACTTTACTCAGACTTGTTTAAAGGAGACCAACTGCTGATGTTTGGCCCCTTCTAGAGTTTAAATGGTCTCTACACTGGGAGTGGTGTGCATGAGTAGTGGTTTGAGAAGAGATTTGATGTAATCCACAGCCTTATTTATTCACCATGTGCCCTTGAGTGAGTCTAGTTTATGTATTTGGCAGTTATTCAAATGTGCATCTTGGCCCCAGGCCTGTATCCCATTATGTATCTATAGGAGACACAAAACACTCAAACCAAGGAACGTTTTAACCAGGTCCCTTTAAAGTTTGCTGCTGCTGCTGCTGCATTCCTCAGTGCTTATAACTTTTACAACAAACTGTGCTACACTCTTTGCTACAAACCATAAGCCACCCAGTCACTCATGTACAAAACATTCTTAACCTTTTTACAAAGCTTTTGTCAAAAGTGGAATTCCCTAAAGTAACTATAAGGAGTATATAAGCGTTGCATAAATTATTTTATCGATATTTTATGTGTTGTAGTAAGTCAGGTTTTACTGTATATAATGTAATGTGTGGTAAAGGGAGTTTTCTATCGCTAATATTCTTGGTATTTTGTATTTAGGCAGAATGCCTCCGGTCCAATTGTTCCCATCCTTTATACAACTGACTCTAATCTGATAATTTTTTTTATGTTTTTCTGCATATTGATGCCCTTCTTCATGTTGTAGGGGAATGATTTGTTTTCTTTTTATTTGTTTTTATGTATTATATATTATGCACATTCCAACCAGGGACGTTTCTGTGTGGAGTTTGCATGTTCTCCCCGTGTTTGCGTGGGTTCTCTCTGGGTACTCTGGCTTCCTCCCACAGTCCAAAGACATGCACTGATAGGTTGGGGTTTTTTTTTTTTGTTTTGTTTTTTGTAAGTATTTTATTTTGGATTTTCTAAAGAACAAAGATACATCGTCAACTCACAGTGACAGGACAGACAACAGAAAAACACACAGACCAAAAAGAAAAAGATTCAATATTCAATGCACTGATAGGTTAATTGGTTTACCTTGATTGCCCATAGGTGTGAATGTGAGAGTGATTGGTTGTCTCTATATGTCAGCCCTGCGATGAACTGGTGACTCGTCCAGGGTGTACCCCACCTTCGACCATAGGTAGCCAGGATAGGCTCCAGCGACCCTAGTGAGGGTAAAGCGAGTTCAGAAGATGAATGAATTAATGAATTATGCATGTTAAATATATGCATCATATCGTTACAAAACAAATTATATGACTTTGGATAAATAAAGTTATGACTGATTGGTTGATTATTTCTATAAATAATAATCAACCAATCAACATTCTATATTGGTAACAATAAAATTCTGGTTATTGTGGCTAATGTATAGTATATATAATCAAATAAGTCTGATTAACAATGTCGTCTTCTTATTTTATTATTATTATTATTATTGTTTACTGCCTCATGTGTGACAGTACATGTGATTTTGACTCAGTATTCTAAACAGATTTCATCCTATAAGAGCCTGTGAGTACATGACTTTGAAATTGAGTCCAGACTGAATGAGGATGGATCTGAAGGAGTCTAGATGTGACAGAGCTTGACTGGTGGACTTCAGGGCGTTAGCGTCATGTGAGGTGTCAGATCCAGATGGTGGCTTTTTCCCCAGAGGGCACTGAGATCACATCCCTGGACAATACTCATTAGTCAACACGCTCTTCACCTCTATCGTCACATTTATCACAGCGACACGGAAAACGCACTTGCATAAGCATATTATATGCTCATTAATAACCTTTTACAACATTCATCTTCTGGAGAGAAAATTAATTCCCTTGCTGTTGTGTACTTGTTCATTTTAACCAACTGTCAAAGAACCTTATTCTTTGTTTTTCAGAACAGGACTTGTTCTATCGCTTCAATCATACTTGAAAAAGTATAGAGATAGATCATATTTAGCATCATATTAAACAGGCTGGCTATCAAGACACAGAAAGCATGAGGGTCTTAACCTGCTCTATTTTTCCTATACCAAACATGTAATTGCAGGATAAAAAGACAAAAGAGAAGTGCTTTTAAAAGGAGTATTTGCTGCTGAAAAAGTTCTTTGAATCAGCTTAATGTGAATGTAAAACACTGTAATTTAAAGGCTGAAATGCCTTTTTAATAAAAAGGACTAAAGTGAGATTTAAAATGAACAAGGTGATTAAGAGCGGTTGTGCTGGACATTTATATAGCAGGACTGCACGTAATGAATAAAGATTCATGCTTTAGTCCCAAATTTAAATTTTTGCACAAAATGTGCCTGATGTAGGCAGCTTTTAATCACCTTACTGACAGGAGTAACTGCTTTCATTTAACCTTGACTGAAGATCATGAATTCTAAAGCATTTAATTGGATACATCATTTAACAGAATGAACAGAGCAAATTTTCACCAATTCAAAGGCTCAGATTGACAGACAGTGGCAGTAAGACCCACCACAATTAAAGCTGATCTGTATTCACTGGCCCTGTCACCCATCGCCATTAGTGATGTGACTGTTTGATCATCTCTGCAGAGAAACTTTGCTGAACTTCACCTTGTTTTGAAAGGACTCGACGTTGAATGAAAGACGAAGGTTGAGGAGGGGAAGGGGCTCCGGAGGACAGACACACACACACACACACACACACCCTCACTCGCATACACCTACATACGTACACCTCTTGGACCAAAGCCTCCTGTGATGCACCTTTGGCTTCCGGAACATGGATGTGATAGAACAAAAGAAAAACAGTGTAAGTCTCACACCATTATGTTTATTATCTCCATCAGTGACTTAATTGAAATGTTACAAAATCTGAAAATAACAATGCCATCTTTTTGAGACGTTGGAAGTAATGGCTTTGTCTCGCCGCTCTCTGCAGACAATTGCCCCAGTGATGTGAAAACTGTGTCAAGTGGTACACAGTGAAATGTGCGGCAGACACTTAATTGTTTTCCTGCCTTTGACTTCAGAGAGAACAAATTCAATCTGTGTGCCAGACATTTCCTCTGTGACTAAGCCTAACCAGCCAAAGCATGTTTGGTTTAGCAACCGGCCCCAGGGTTAAATCTCAAATTTTGCAATTACAGTTTTTTTTTTTAATTCACAAAATACAACGTGTTATTTAAATGATGATAGCTTTGGGATGTTTCTGTTAACCAGATCCAATATAGTGCTTCTCAAAGTGAGGTCTAGGCACCACTGAGAGCCCTATTTGAGTGCCCTGAGGGATCTCCAGAAAAATGAATTGCAGATTAATTTGACTCTATTTTAGCTCACAGATTTATACATGAAGAATAGATCGTCTGTTTTGGGGTCATTAACAAAATGTCTATATTTATTGTATTGGATGTTTTAGTGGATTAGTCACTTCAGTAATCTAAATCTAAATTGTACGTCAACATATAGAAAAGCGTCCGATAAGTCGCGTCTTCATTTCTAGATTTACTGAGACATGACAAAGTAACTGATTGTTGAATCTGCATAATATGACAGGCATTAGCTGGAAACACGCCTCAGACCAAATGCTTTATTCCTTCCTCTTGGGAAAAATCTTCTCAAGGATTTTGCAACTGGGATGACACACACTGGTTTATTCCAGCTGGAGTTGATCAACACTGACATTTTGGAACAGAAGAAAGGCATGTTAAAGGAAATGCAGATTAGGGAGACCAAATCAAATCCACTCAAGTGTTGTTCATTCTGCCCCTCCACAATACAAACCATGTGTGCTGCTTTTAAGTGGTGAAAATAATCTTAAGATTATAGAGTGGTCTCTGGTGCTAATTGTCTAAGAGCTGTTTTTCTTTTGCTCCCATTAATTCTTCCTTTAAGAGCTTGCCCCAAATGTTTTAACTGGATTTTGTCAACTGTTAGCTTTGGAGACATTGTTTGATGGCAGATGTAATGAAGGAATCATCATTTCAACATGTGTGGTGAAAGATCTCACAAATGTTCCTCGGGACAGCTGTCGTAACTGATTTAAAATGTTAGCAAGTTTATGCTGCCTTAGAGGAAAAGCACTTAGCGCCTGTTCTCTGATGCGTGGTGTTCTCATGCTCAGCGAGGGAAGAGTTTGACAACAGGTTTGCTGCATGAACAACTTCAACATCTACCACCGATGCACCAAATTTTAACAAAATGTCCCTCTGGAAATTCATTTTACAATTTATTGTCATTTGACTCTAAAAATACAATTATCCTATAAACGTATTTGTTTGGTTTAATGTGAGATGATCTGATTTCATACATTTGCAGCTGCTGCCTCTCACCTTCAGTTTTTTTTTTCCCCGAAGTCTCACTCTAAACTTTTCTCAAGAGCTCTGCATCTATTGTTGATTTTTCAGAGCAGCGCACACTCCCGTTGTTGCTGAATAGGAAAATCACACACAAAAAAGGAAAAAGCAAAAGCAAAGCGACACTATCCATTTATCCCTCTTTACCTTCCGACACCCTCCCTTCGCTCTCCTGCAGAACCAGCGGAGGCCATCACTTGTCTACAGTTAATGGTGACGCAGGGCAGAGCGGAATGCATAGGTGCTTTCATGACTGATTGATATTGTTGGGTTTAAGGCTATAATATTAAACAAATGGTCCGTTCTAAAGGGTCCAACTGGATTTTTTTTTTTTTTTGAAATTTCTCGCTGTGAAACAAAACTGCTACAGCTATTGATTTACAACCAGAAAAAAAAAAAAAAAAAGCAAACGCACTGCAGTTATAGTTACCTTTGGATGATTAATGTGTAATTATTGCATTTGATTTGAACAATAATGCATAAAAAAAGGAAAGAAGCAAAAACTGTTTCAAAACCTCCTTTCTACATAATTTGAAAGAAAAACTATCAATAAGGTTTCTTTTTCTCCTCAACATCAGCTCCCAGAAAAAGACTTTTTGTTTCCATTCTTTGGTCTTCTATCTGTAATGACTTTCTGACACCTAAATTGTTGCAGCACTTCGTCTTACTGTGACTGGAATGAATACTTTTATTCCTTATGAACATGGTTTTAATGTAAACCCGCAAGCTTGAAGGAAGTGACCTCGTGCATGATTCCAGGCTGATCTGAGGTTATGTGTATTTCATGTGTTACTGATTTGTTTTGACAGTGTTACTCTGTGTATCCACTCCACTGAAAGTCGTCCCGGGCTTGTCCATTTGCCTGTAGCCCGGATTCATGGGCGGCAATGAATTGTGTGTTGAAGGGTCTGAAGGAGAGAGTTAATGAAGTAAAAATTAATGAAGCACGTGAGCACCACCATCTCAAGGCTGTAAGCTCTTCCATGCCCCATTTATAATGTATGATCTCAATAAAATCAATCCAATGTACCAGTTCTCACTTAGGGTAAGAATAGATTTACAGATTACAGCTCTGTGTTCCCCTGGTCATAATTACCC
>JAPQRQ010000015.1:22297118-22321949 GCA_037367365.1 Apogon talboti
CCCCCCCCCCCCCCCCTCCACCCTCCCCTTCTTACTGCCAAAGTGAGCTGCTGGACTCCTTTAGAAAATTAAACGCGAAGTTCACAACACTGTGCACACACAATGTCACCATCCTCTTGTCTGCAGATGAATAGACTCATCTGATGCAGCAGTGGTCTTAAAAAATGTAAGGTGTTCGGAAATGTGCGGAGACTTTACATGGTTTTATGATTTGCATAGCTCCTCTCAGTATTGATTACGTTTTTGGGATGTGCGAGGCGAAGATCTGATCACCTTTTCACTTTCTCATTCTGTCTTGAAGACTTGTTGAAAGTTGAAAATGAAAAGGAAGTTGCCTGTATTAGAGCTCCCCCTTCAGGTGTCAAGGAGAACTATGTATGAGGCAGATGAAGTCCACATGATGAGGAGCAGCAGATGACACCTTATTTATCCAACATGGAATGGTCACATATACTTGACCTCTTTAAAATCTTAATTTTGCACGAAAGTCTATTGTTTTAGACTATATATTTGCATCAGAACTACTACTAAAATGCATCTTTATTATGTATAAGTCACTGTATGCAGATGTTCTGTATCAGTGAATCCAAACAGTAGACAAAATGTGTAGCCTTCATATAGTTTAAGATGTAAACTAGTGAGTTAAGAAGAGAATAACAAATAGGATTCCACAATAATTCAGTGTTTATAACTAGAAAGTCCTGGTCATACTATATGCCGTGGTTGGTAAACACTAGTTCACTATAGAACAGAGAATCTGAAACGGATTATTATTAGAATATAGTCCAGAGGTGATCCAGGGATAAAACAGACGTCCTTGAGTTACACTGTTCAAAGTGAAGGATTACTGATGTAAATGGGATTTATAGGCTGGTTAAGTGTTTCATATAGCAAGCTAAAAGGAACAGATAAATGATAAAGAATAAGTAGTTAAATCAGTAGATCATTCGCAGTGTAAATAATAAAATTGTTAACCGACTGTAATGTATGTTAGCAAGCACAAAGGCAACAAATAAAGAGTAAAAAAAATAAATTCAGGTAATATACTGTTCAAAATGAATGCTAAAAAATTAAAATGGTTTTCCAAGTATGTAGTGTATAAGC
The DNA here is from genome assembly GCA_037367365.1 of Apogon talboti. Classification (NCBI taxonomy): domain Eukaryota; kingdom Metazoa; phylum Chordata; class Actinopteri; order Kurtiformes; family Apogonidae; genus Apogon; species Apogon talboti. The sequence goes on from JAPQRQ010000015.1 coordinate 22,298,223, forward strand.
TAAAAGTACAAACTAACATTAATACATAGTTAATGTAAATGCAACACAAGTGATCAGTCAATTTATATGACACGCTGAAAGTAACAGATAAATATTAAAAAAGGATGCAATGTTAAAGGTGTAATATAAGTATATATTCATGCATTTAATTCAATTCAATATTACTTATACAGCCCAACATTACAAATTCACCTCAAAGTTCCTCAGTTACCCAAATGTAATGTACTAATGTTTCATATAGGATGATAAAAGTAACAACTAAATGCTAAAAATGCTTAAAAATCAATAGATGAAGTATATTGTTCAATGTGTAAATAAACTAACATAATTCACATTTAACAAAATGTAACACATGGAATGTTAATTAACTGAAGTACAAGTTAACATGGGCTAAAAAATACAAATAGGCAAATTTCATACAGCAAGCTAAAAATAGGCTAACAAATAAATGCTAAACTAATAGAAATATAAGCTGACAAATATGAATGGAATGTATAAGTGTAATTAATAAGTGTTGTAGCAAACTACAGGTAGCAAAGATCAGAGTTTTCAAAGTTGAATTTAACACACATAATAAAATAACTAAATGTTTAACCAGCTTAGAGACAGCTAATGATAAAAGTTGATTTATGTGAAATATATTCTATCAGTAGCCACTGTCACATATGTATTAGTGCTATAAACAGTCCAAATGAGTGCATCTGATTATGTTCATTATAGGAACCAGTGTTGTAAACTATGTGAAGCCACTGTCCCAAGTACTTTAAGCATAAACACAACAACAATTACAGTTAAACACACTGAAAGGGGATAAGGAGCAGATTTTGTTTGTTTTTTTTATGAACCTATGTAGACTTGAGACGTGTACATGAAAAACAGAATTGTCAAGTTCAGCTGCCTGATGTGCCTACCCCTCCACCTCCACGAACAATTCTGTATTTATAATGTCATCTTATCACGCTCCCCTTGAAGGCAGCAGCAAGTGCACTTATGCCTTCCTTTGTTAGGGTGAGTTGGCAATTTCCTGTGAGATGGAGCAACTGCAGGCAGCCCTTTTCTTTGATAATGTCCCTGACACCTGGACCAAACTGCTGTTTCCATCACTTTGCAGGCTGGAACAGGAGGAGAGGAACATGTCATAAGCCTCCTGCCACCCAGAGTCACTCACTGTGCATTTAACAGCACTCTCCTCACTATACTTTCCAGGATGTAGAGGCCAGAGCCAGACGAGGACGCTCGTGAGGGAAAAGTTGTGTCGCTGAGCTGCATCAAAAAGTCTGAATAAATCCCGTTTTCAGTTTTAATCTTACACTTAATTATCGCAAATATTCAAGTAGTTGCCGCAATCATTTAGCTTTGCTTGGTCTAGCAAGGTATCCCATGTAGAGCTGGTTATTAGGCAGCAAGCCTGAAAGGGTGTTTATTACAGAGGCCTGACAGATTGATTCTAAATTATAATTAATCAGTTGATTTTGACCCACAGATTGTGATTGTGCCCTGTGAGTTTCATTTATTCAGCTTTTCTTCTGGCTCTACTACAATCACAGTAGACCTGCAGGACTCTCAAGCAAATTAACAGTCTTCACGCTACCCTGCAGCCATAATGAAAATATCAGTCAATCAAAACCCATATTATGCTGTGAAATCCTACCACATCTCTCCAGACCTGCATACAAATAGAAACTGCAGAATAAGCACTCAACTTGTTCCAAAGGCGTGCACTGTATGTATCACCGGAGCAATATTTAAAAGCCGAGCCGCGTTGACATTTTTTCCACCTGAAGCAGCAGTTCAGGTTAGAATTTTAGCATTTTCTTGTCTACGGCGTGGACGAAAACAGACAAACTGGACATGAACGCGTGTGTGTGTGTGTGTGTGGGGGACTCCAGGTTTTATCCGTGGAGGTGGTACGACAGGGGCCCATCTGTGACCTGTCGGCAGGTCCGGTGATGTATGGCTGCTGCCTTCACGGACACACTCCGGTTGTGTGTTGCTGCTCAGTGTGCCATGGTTCTCAGGGCACTTCAACCCCCAGTCCCTCCTTACAGGTACCCCGCAGCCCGCCACCGTGCGCTACTCATTTACTGCTACACTGGTTTTCATAATTAGCGCCGCAAGGCCTCATTAAATCTGCTCTAATGAATAAATATTGTATTTCATAGCCTGATTACCAGATCAGCTCAATGCTCGAGCGTTGTAAACAATTACTTCCCTAAATATTCATCACCCCAAAGTGGATGATCATTGGTATTTAATACAGGACTAGTATTTTCAAGTGCATCTTTATTATATTAATAATAGTTTTTGAAACATTTCTTTAGGAGGGATAAAATGAGGAATAAAAGAGGAGATGTATTGACATTACATGATGCTTTTTGTTACAAGAATAAGAAAATTACGCTAAATTCTTCCTCTTACAGTGCAAGTCCTGTGTTATAGAGGGGACAAATCAACAGTGTGGTCATTTTTAACTATCTTATTATTGTATTGTTTTGTCAATAATACTTTGTCGCTGTGTTATTGTGGTGTCAATGCCTTTGTGATTAACAGTATAGATTGTTCTAGTGACGTTTCATTTAAAATGATAAGAATATTTATTGGTATTTCAGAGTAATTATTTGACAATCTGATGAGGTTTGTTAGTCGCTGCTAGTTTCAGAATGGTTCATTAAATGGTTTCATTGAAATGGTTCAATTATCAGGCCTTAGATAAGTTCTTGTGTTGTGGTGTATGAGATTTCTTAATTTTTTTAACCGTCACAACCCAATTTACAGTAGGCCCCAACTATAAGCAGTAGAGACAGTGCATGTGAAACTGCCATTCATGTTCTTTTATCGTATGCTATGCACTTGTTCTTCTCACTTCTCAGCTTTGTTTGATATATATTTTAATATCGCATGAATTACATCAAATTAGTACATTTCATCTTGTGCTTTTTTTCCTCCATCACAACAAAAATGTGCTTAAGATTTCCATACTAGACTTAGTGTCAAGTACAGAATAAAGGAATTCTGGTATTAGAAAAGGTTGAATTTTTGGATGTAAATTTAATTGATCTAAATAAAATGTGCTGTGACCCTCCTGTTTGGGAACAGACACTTTTACTTCAGTGTCTATGTGTTAAATGTGTTTGTGATCTTTAAAAATATGTGGTGGAAATCAGACAGTATACCAAAGTTAATAGATATAAAGTCTAGTTATGTCAAACTACATTAAGTCATTAAAGTTTATATATAAAAATGGTGACAAACCTCTGGCCTTCACAGCTCTGATCCTCAATCACCAGTACTATTCAGGATTTCTCCTCCATGTTCCAATAACAGTAATTACAGCTGCCACTGTTCTGGGAGAATGATCGTCAAGTCAAAGAAAAGCGATAACACGATTCTGCAGTGATTAACACTTTAATGAAAATGACGAGTTAACCCAATGAGCACAAAAGCAAGCGTCACCATAACAGATCTTCCTGTCAATAGTTCCACATTACTCTTGTTTGGACCGAAGCGCCCACTGAACAGTACGGTAACCTCCACTCACCCCAACATACACTGGAGGAAATCTCCACCGCTGATTATTTTCGAAACAGTATCATATAATCAGAGTATCACCGGGTGCAGGTCAAATGAAGTACATTTCAAAAGATGAACGACACAAAGGTTAATGTCATGTCATTTCCTATAGAGTATCACACTTCTGAACAGAAAACGCAGGCCATAACTCTATTGCCACTTCAGTGGCACCTTCAACCATTCCTACTTAACAGTGTAAGACAGAAAATGAGCCAAAGAGACTGGAGCAGAGCGGGAATGTGCTTTAACAGGAGAAAGTGATTTACAGGTATGAGATTCCCATTAGAGTGCGCTAATTGTTTCCACACCATTAGTGACAGTTATCTAATGAAGGATATTTAAGCAGGCGCTGTAGTATATCACAGTTCGCCTTGGTTTAGGAGTGGGAGGCAGTGGACCCCAGTCGACAGCTTTAACACCTGCACCATCTCAGATCATTCAGCCATTTCCACAAAACATCCAAAGGAAAGCAAACATGTTTTTGGAGATTTACACTTTGAGGACGTTTACAGAGGCTAAACAACTTGTAAAAAAAAACAAACAACAAAAAAAAAAAAAAAACACAAGCCATGATTTGCAACTAGAAAAGATGTTTCCATAGAAGTCAATTCAAGTCAAGGGGCTGCGTAAAATTCCTACATTTAAAACAATGTAAAATGGCTGTACTTTTGCAGCACATAGGATGATTCACTTACAGTATTACAAAAAAAAAAGGTATCATTTTACAAGCTCAGGGAATATGTACACCTTAGAACAGTCTAAAAATATTTGGAGGCCAGTTCAGACAAGCTAACAATGTTCATTGCCCCTCCTTAACTACCTAAAAAGCTTTTATGAGAAGGCCAAGCATTCTAGAAGCGGTAGAACATGAGAACAAGCACAATGAAAGCTCGACGGTGGAGAGATCTGAGCACCTCCTCCAGATATCAGTCAACTTCAAAACGGTTCACGAGCAGGAAGATTAACAGTGTTTCTAAAGACTAAGAACCACAGCTGTGTAAAAACCATGAGTGAACAGTCAGATCCAGATCAGCTTCAACGTCCACACGTCACTTGCTGCTCTCCTCCATCTCCTTCTTCAAGCTGCAGAGAAGAGAACCTCAATGTTAGGACAAAAACCAATAATAAGCAAGTAAATGTGAAGACTTCAAATATTAGAGTTACCTTTTCAGGTAGGAGTGGACATTGTCATAGCCGTGGTATTTGGCCAAGTAAACCAGCACTCCGGTAGCACAGCGACCGTCCCTGGCCCGACAGAAGCTGCAGTTACAGATCCCTCGACATGGCGGACACTGCCACTCCTATCACCAAACAACCAGACATTAGACATGTACACGCAGGTGTAAATAACAGAAGCTGTGAAGGTTTGGAAGTCAATTTTAACACTTTCAAAGCCCATTACAGATCTATTTCATGCCCATGCTGGTAAAAAAGTACAAAAAAAAAAAAAAGGATAGTAAATGAAGTCAGAATGCTTCCAAAATTACCTAGTTATTTTAGTTCCTATTTATTTTAGTTCCTTGTATTTGTTTTTTTTTTATAGTAAGTTTTACATGATGCACAGATAATTCATTGTACTTTTTACAATGACTAAGATATTCTGTTCTAGTGGATGATACATTCACTGTGCCTCACTACAGGGTTTCAGCAATATTCAAGAAATTAAATTTAAGACCTTGTTAAGGCCATTATGAAGGAGTTTAAGCCCCAATCGTTACCGTTAAGTGAGTCATGCTGAGGCCTGACTTTACAGCAGCCTTATGCTGCCCTTTACAATCCCATGCCTTTACCTCCAAAGTTCCTAGTTTGAGTGCTGAAGTTTGTTACTTTCAATCCAACACTAAATGTCCTGTTGTCAGGCCACAGTTTGTTTAACTTGCACAAGTCCACACACCACATTGCGACACTCTGGGTTGAACTCTGACCAGACACCCTACTTGGAGCATATTCATTCCATGTTCTTTTCATTTTTGTTACATAGTGATCAAACCAAAATGTTACCAAAAATATGTTTTAATAATGTATGAGGCTGAATCTCGAAGTTAACTTAGTCATACAAATTAACACGTCTGTTTTGATACTTACCGGATCCAGCAGAGCGTCGTGGACCTCCTCGCCGTAGCGGTTACGGAGACACGGACCGCAGAACTGACCCCTCACCCCAACACAGTCAGGGTTACGGCAGTTGGTTTTGGTGTCGGTCGTTTTCTGTCGACACTGGTGGCATGTAGATCCCTGGGAAAACACAAGTGTCACCTTTAGCTACACAACATTACAAATAAAATACAGCTGCTCACATCTGTTAATCATTACAGTGAATTTTGGACTTACAGTGGAGCTGTTGTACACCTTTTCTCGCACATTGGTGCAAATGTGCTGCAGCTCCAGCTCAGTGATGTCCTCCACAGGTCTGACCACATGAGGAATGGCCTTACTCCCGTTGAACGAGCGACGACGGGGCTGTGCAGAATACACGAGGTCGATTATAAGATGAGATCAAAGCATGCGTGTTAAGAGGCTTTCCTGCAACAACAGTGTGAGGGAACGTACCGGCTCGTCGTCTTCTTCATAGTAGCGGCTTCTGCGAACCAGGCTGAACTTATCCTCGGGCTCGTCCTCCTCTGGAGTCGGGCTTGGGGGTCCGTCGACCAGGGTGCGGGATCGTGTGTGGGGTCGAGACAAACGCTCCGGGTTCCTCCTGCCGGATCCCGGGGTTCTCATTGTCCGTCGAGGTGTTTGTCTGGGCTGCGAAGGTTTAGAAACAAGCCAATTAGCACAGCACTGATAAGACAAATGAGTTTTTGTGATGCGTTTGTGACAGACAGTTCAACATATCCAGGTTTGATTACCGTAGTGGATGCAGACGTCGCCATCCGTCTGGGGAAGAGTCCGCTTACTTTGTTCAGTTCTGCCATTAACTTTGCAAGCTAGAAGTGAAAAAAATGGAGTGAATGACAATATGGACAAAACACTCAGTTTATAATCCCAACAATTTTGTATACAGCTCTGGAACAATTGAGAATCACAAAGACAGCCGGCAGCGTGACTTTGAGACATCCAACAACCTTTTGATCACATTCCAGAGTTTTCAAGGCCTGGTCTAAAAACACTTTTCCAGAGGTGTACACCGGTAACATAAAAGCCAACATACCATTTCTTTGTTCTCCTTAATATTCAGGGCTCTTTTCATCATGAAGTTTTCTTCTGAGTCTGAATCCTCTGCTTTAGTCTGATGGACTGGTTCAGAAGCCGGACGCTTCTTAGCTGTCTTCCTGGTGGGGAACGTCATGGCAACCTTCAGACCACTGGACCTGCGGCCACGTCTGGGAGCTTCACAGTCCGAGTCCACTTTCTGAAGAAAAGAAAAAAAACCCCAACTTTTTATAGTGTTTAATAGTCCTCACTGTCGGTTCAACATTGTGAAACATATATTTCGCTCTAAACTCACCATGGCTTTCATCTGACTGTTGATCATATTGTCCTCAAACCCACTACATGTATCCTCCTCTGATGTGGCCCCAAACACCCTCGGTTTCTCCACCGACCTCCTCCTCTGTCTTAAGCTGCTCCTCTGAAAAAAACACACACAAGCAACATTAAATATCCAATGGTCCTGCACAAAATAAGCAATGCTCTGCCATTTTTTAGGGGGGATTACATTTACAGAGCAGTATTGTTTCATTACCGTATTTGCAAAGCCTCCATCAGAGCCAAAGCTGTCACAGCTGTCATCGGAGGAAGAGGACGACGTCTCCATGGAAACCAACGGGACGCTGCGGAAACTCCTCAGACTCATTCTGGTGGATGGAGGCTGCACTACTACTTTCTGTAGATAATAAACAGGTGGAGATTAGAATATAAGAATGAAATTTTAGGTAATAAAACTGAATCTAGTTTTACCAAGTGCCTACGGGTATCTGAGGGCAAAGTTTGTCCACATGAAATTAACTATGAAACACCAACATTCCAATGACTTCCACCTATAAAATTACATAAAAGTAGGATAAACAATGACTTAAATAACCGATTTATTGCTCTTTACCACTTATTTTAATTTCTGGTTAATTGAAGTGACTTTTATAGTCAATTCATGAAGTCATGCGTATCCTGCTTAAATAAATAAATAAATAAATAAATAAACATAGTTCTCCTTAACCTCATGAACAAATGTTTGAGATAACATTACTAAAACTAAAGTGTTTACTGGTCGAGTTCAATCGACGGGACACACCCACGTTGTAAAATTAGCAAATAAGTTTATTATTTTAATATTCATATTGCAGATAAATAAAATTATACATAGCCCAGATGAACTTTTATGAGATACTAACATTAAATGCAAGCCAACAAACTTTGCATTCGTACTCTGCTTAACTAAATTAGTGGCGGTTTCCTCATCCATTTTGATCATTTGAATGCTAACTAAACCTTAATACGTTATTATGCAGGCTTAAAACAAATAATTGTATGTTTCGAGTAAAAAAAATTAAAATATATGGCGTAAATTAAGATTGCTGTAACCGGAAATGAAACTTTACTTCGGGTTTAAATGGGCAAACATCCACATTAATCGGATATATTTCACCTCCAGGAACATAAACAGTCAGTTATATATGTAGTAAGCGGTTAATTGAGTAAATTGCTGTTTGTTTCGTCTTACCTTGGAGCGAGTGGCTGGCATTTTGAGTTTTAAAGGCAGTCAGAGACACACAGACACGGTTCTGTTCAGAATCAGCGGCTCTGAATGAAACAATGCGCCTTCTCAACTCAGACACACTGTTCGTTTCCCGCGCCACCGGAAGGTCCTGGCAGAGACATAGAATATGTAGACAGAAATAAAGCAAAAATGTAAGGTTAAGAAGAGCGAAGTCAAAGCAAAATTCGCTCTGATTATTTTATAAGACGTTATTTGTGTCAACTTATAATATTCTTAAAAGTAACTCTTCAATTTGAGAAATACGCACGAGAGAAAATCAACTGATCTTCCAGGAACTTTGAAGAGGCGCGAATTTTCCCTTAATAATTTGCATACAAGGCGGGTAAAATGTTGATACCTTTCCAACTTGTAAATCCTAGTATATACGTTAAACTGACCAAGGTAGTTTAGAAGAGATTTACATTTTTGATCAGTAATGCAGGTCAGTTTTCACTGATATTGAACAGAAAATGGTAAAATGAACGTGTATTGAACTGGAGAAAACATTTATATTTGTCACATTTAAGTTCCAGCAACATGTACTGGCAAACAAAACTGTGAAACTACAACAGTTGGTGGATAGTTAATTTACAATAAGTTGAAGCAGAATTAATAATTGAGACTAACTGCAATCATGATGAGTGTATGATGAGTGCAAAACCTTTTGAAAAACAACAGGAAGTAGGCATGATTAAGTCTGCAGAGAACTGCAACACAGCTCTTTGCAGAATGAATTGGGTTTGCACTTAAATAAGCAGTCACTAGGTTTAGGAGACAACTATTAAACCGAAAATTTGTAGATTAACTGAACGTTTGTGAGGCACATTGCAAAAGGAAAATTGATGCATCAAGTGTATTGAATTGTTAGCCTTGCTGTTTTGGCGGAGATTTATTTAGTTATTGAGAAATTGGAGTGATAAGTACATCTGTTAGGTCTCTTTGTGGTTTGGCCTTTGTCATACTTGTGGTTGTAAAAGATTCATAAAATTGGTTGCAATGCCAATAAGTGCAATAATGAAACTGAATCTTTAGTTGTGTTTGAAGTTCAACTGGGCTGGTTTTGTTCTTAAAAACGTTTTGTCTCTCAACTACTAAGGATGAATAATGACCTGAACAAAAGACAACTTACACAGACAATGAAACATGATGTGAGCATTAAGTATTAAATGTTCATTTATTTACTCATCAAAAACAATACCTCTCAAAGCATTTGATAACTTTAATAAATACAGTACACGTTGAGCATGAGCATAAAATACAATGTTACTGAGTAAAATAATACATACTGTATATACATAACAAGCATCAATCTGATTCTCTCTGAAGAAGCAGTTCATTTTAAAGCATGATTAACTGAATAGGACAAATGTCTCCAGTGCATGTCATTGTGAACATATTGAGGCTGTCAGCTCACGTCTAAGTCCACATTAAGATCTTCCTCCAGCGCCACGCCCTCCCCTGCCCCCCCTCCTCGCTCGACCTCTGACTTGTTTATTGTCCTGACGTGGTAATCTTTTCTGCCGCTCCACTTTGATCCACCCTCCGTCGCTGGCTTTAGTCTCCTCTTTTTCTTGACTGGGGTTTTCAGTCACAGACAGTATCCCCGGTATCATGGGTGGGCGGTTATGTGTTGCGACACTGTAGCTGTTGGACCGTGGCCTCCCTGGCTGTCGTGAGCTTCTGCTGGTTTTAGTGTGACCATAGTTACCTCTAGTGTAGGTCCATGCCTGCCCCCTACCCTGCCCTCCTCCCACATTCAAGGTGTTGCCAAAGTAGCGGCAGTGTTTAGTCACTGCTCCGGCACTAAGTGGGCGCTCTCGCTCTCTTTCCGAGGCGCTCTCTGATGTCGTGCTACAGGGGCTGCTGCCCTTTGACCCCAGATGGAGCTGGGAGAGCTTGGGTGACAAGTTTGCTGTTGGTGAGGAGCTGCGTGAGTCACCCCACGGAGATGTATGGATGCGGCTGGGAGAGCGACGCACTGCCGCTGCATAGGAAAACTCCTGGCTCTGATGAGCAGACAGGAACTGAGAAAGAGTGCAGTCAGAACTGTTGAAGGTCGTCGGCTGGTGTGGTTTCTCCGCCGTCATCTGCCTCTGTCTTACATTGTACATCCACCACGGATCTATACCTAAAACAAAAGATGTGCATTAATAGGAATAAGTGCATTCTGTCTAAAATATGTTCCTGATAGCTTGTATTCAAAATCAGATTCAGCTTTATTGGTTAAGTTTCACACAAACAAGGAATTTGACTCAGCTTTCACATGTTTTAGATCAGTACATGTATTAAAAAAATAGAATAAAGAATAAGAATAATTACAAAATAGGGTGGCACTAAACAGTAGACAGAACAATAGTGTAAGTATAAAAAACAATAGTGCTTTATATGAGGATAATAGTATAGTATGAAAGGACAATAGTGCATATGGGGTATAGTATATTTAGTAATGTTATAACAATTAAAACTAAAATTACAGCAGTCACTTTAATGAGCAGTTGATATCCACAATTGCAAAAAACAATTGCGCTATAAGTGTATATAAGTTGATACTGTGTCTTTGTCGTTGATACTGTATATAGTTTCTATTTTTCTTATTTTACTTTTATTATATCTTGTGTTTATAAATTACTAGAGAGACAACATCTAATGCCAAAGAATTCCTCGTATTTGTTTACATGCTTGGCGAATAAAGATGATTCTGATTTTTATGTGTATTGCATTTGAAATTATTGCTTTGCTGTGTATAAACCAAAATTTACTCAAGTAAATGCAGGACAACTGCGAAGAGGGTATGTCCACTCTGCCAGTTGTAGAGCTCGATTTAGATTCATTGTTTAGTTGTTTTTTTTTTACTACTTATTATTATTATTATTATTATTATTATTGTTATTTTGTTTTTTTGGCTGTTCGCATGAATATTTTTTAAATCAGACTCTATTGTGAACCTGTCACACTCCTGAAATAAACCACATGAACAAAAAAAAGAACAACAAAGATGTCATATGCCGCCTGCTGTACTGAAATAAACATAGAGTCCAATGAAGTTGACATTATATACAGTTCCATTTCTGGGTTAATGTGCAGTGGAAGCCAAAAATTTATGATTATGCAATAACAAGGACAGGGGATGAAGAGACAGAGAAAGTGACGTAAAAGTTGTATTAATTCTGATATTGAAAAACACAGATCTGAGTCATTATGATCAGATTTTGGCCACTCGTCTGCGGTCTGAACAAAGCCTAAATCAAACACTGTGTGAGACTATATTTTTATTCCAGTTGTGTTTTCCTCTGCTGCACCTGTCGCACATTCAGGTGACATTTCTCCTGCATTTTTAAAAATAATTTATTATAACAATTACCACAGTTCAAAGCGCTCCCGGGGCTGCAGTCAATGTTTGCTGCTGGTGTTTCAATGATCAGCTCCACAGTCTTGATTTCATCTTGTCCACCAATCAGACTCCACGTCACTGCGCCGCCGTGTCTCGTAGTCTTCGGTGATCTGACGTCATTCTGGGGCGTTCAATTAAAAGTCAAAGTTTTAATAATCAAAAAGCCTGTTCCTATTGCACAGAGTTCTTGAATCACCTAAATCAGTACTGTAGTTTACAGGTTATGTGCATGTTTGCATTGTTTTGTACTGAACTACACTGCACAATGGTTTTAAGATACAGTATCTGCTGGACTGACTCACCTCATAATTCACGATATAATCCACTCTCTGGTTCGGCTGAATTCCAATGATCCATTTGTCCATTACAAAAGGGGGCTGTAGTGTGGAGATATGCATTTAATAAAAACAAAACAAAAAACATTCTGACACATACAGTCTATATGGTATGTATGTAGATAAGAGAAATAATGTACGAAGAAGTGCATCAAATAAAATATGCTTAAAAAACAAGGAAATAAGCAAAAGGATGTTTTATATTTGAACTTGTACAGGTAGTATGTTTCTGGGGGCACCTTAGTCATCCGCAGAACGTCCACATCCTGACGGTTGGCATTAAACACAACATCTTTGATGTAGGTAACTGCGACGTCATCGCCATCAAGTTCCATGTACATTTTCCATTTGCAGTCCTTGAAAGAAACAATCAGTGATGGAATAAATTAGGTCATCTGCCTTACTCAGAACTGACACCTGAGAGCTGCGTTGTATTAAAAAGTTAATAATTGCACCATTCTGAGTGGTGAACTTGTGGTTACTCCTAAACCAACAGCACAACCTAGAGGTAGAGTAACGACAGTGGCAAACTACTGGCCACAAAGCCTCATATTGTAGAGGAAGAAATAGATTAGAAGAGAAATGTATGATAAACTTTACTGCAAGTTACTGCATAAACAGTATCTCTGTACAGTAAAAAGTAGACCTATATTTTAAAAGTATTATATCAGAAATAAAGTTTCATAAAAGTCCCAATATAACATTGTTTTTATATTCGTATGTTTCTTATTAAATGTTTGTTTGGTTTGACACTTTTACATGATGCAGAGGAAAAGCTTTTTATCATGAGTTGCTACATGCAGCACACATCAAATCCTCACTAGGAGGCACAAATGTGAACAATTGCCCCCTGTCCTCCTCTCCTGCATACTGAATGCTGACGAAGCAGTAATGATTTTGCCAATCCCCAAACGCCAGCCACGAAGCCACAGGTCACTGCTTAACCACACAGGGTTCATGGCACAGGCCAATCCATTGTGTAGTGATCACAAAGAAAGACATCAGAGGAGTGGCACTAACACACTCGTCTGAGGAGCCTTCGCCCTCTCCTGCATCCTCCCCAGGGGCTGGAAGCGGCTCAAAGGGGGAAGCTTCAGCAAGCCTCTGGCTCAGAAACACACCAGTGGCCCTGCGCTGGCCTGGTGTCGGCCCTGGACGGTCGCACCGGGGCTCCCAGGTCCGTGCTAGTCTAATCACTCCAGCAGAAACAATGTCTGGTAATGATGCCTAGGACCCGAGTGCGTCTAATGACAACTCATACATAATTCAGCACCTTTCACTTGGCTGCACGGTGATATCCTCATTAGTAGGGGACCCTCAGTGGCTGTCAGATGGTGGCCGCACAATTGCAGGCCCTCATTTTGTCTTTGAGAAGTGCAGCTGCTTCCATGACATCGCCAGCAAAGAGGGGCGAAGAAAAAAAATGCAGTGCGGGTTTGTTTTATTTAGTGCAAAAAACCTTCCAGTTTGTAAAAACAAGGCTGACACGGAACCTGACACCAGGCAGGGGAAAATAATTAGCTCTCATTTTCTCAGCCTCCTGTTTCCTTCTCCCTGCTGTGTTTTCTACCCACTAAACCACCACATGTCAGAAGAAATGGGAGGCAATTAGCAGGCTCGTTTCAGCCCTGCCGAACACACTGAAAGAGGACTATTTATGATGGGACAATGAACAGCTGAAAGATTAAATAACGTTTGCCTTTTAAAAAGAAAATGACTTCTGGCTAAATGGGCTATTTTTGATTAAATTCAAACAGCAAGTGAAGAGCCACCCTTTCTCCACAGTTTGAGACCCTAACAAAGGGCTGTGAGCAAGCCGAGGTGGATGTTGTACATGGCTGAGAATGAAATGTTTATTTGTCTGGTTTTATACATGTCACTGCTGTGATGCCTTCAATGGTCAGTAAAACAGCCATCACCATGAATCCACAGAACAAGCTGCTTCAGTACAAGGGCGGCTGATTGAATCATTGCAAAAACATGATTTGACTATTTTATTCATATTGAAAGTGTAAAATTACCAGAATTACTCAAATATTTACGACATTGATATCAACTGTGTCGTGCCTGCTCTCGTGCTTTGGTCGACGTACACTCTGATAGCTGTGGAATATGTAGGTTAATGTGTGTGTATTCACGGGTAACTTACAGATTGTCCAGTTCCGGGTTTCCAGTGGTATCCGAACACCAGCTCCAGATTTACAGTTTTGCTCTGTTCCACCTGCTTTTCTAGCTCTTCCTAAGAAGAAAAAACATAAGAATGAGAACACAGACAACAAGGTTCCAAGGAAAAAGGAGGCATATAATAGATCTACCTTTAACAGTGGCGGGAAGTGGACGAGGCCGAGGTAATCATGGGTTAGCTTTTCAATTTCACCCTAAAATCGGAAAAAGGAAATATACTATTCACCATAATTTAATGAGTGCAGATGTCTTATAGTCAATGACGCTGCGTATATATGTTTGTTTGTTACTTCATATCTGTGGTTAATGGTTAACCCCGCCTTGCCTTGAGGTGTATGACGTGACCTTTGGACTTGACCCCCATGTCCCGCATGTCGTTTTCTGAGAGCAACAGTAACCTCTTGCCAGTGATGTGATTTTCCTTAAAGAGGTCAGCATAGCGTTGCATGCCACATGCATCCTCCCCTGTGATGGAAAAGGAAACGCCCAATTATTAAACAACACAGCGCAAACGAACAGACAAAAGCTGCCAATGTCTGATGAAACATTATGTGAGACTGAACAGACCTGCACCAAATATTTGCTGCATCCAGAAATACTGCAGAAATGAAATGTTAACATATTAGTTTATTCACTAATGATATCATATGGTGTAGTAGTCGTAGGGAAGTGAAGGCATTAGTTATGAGGTAATAACGCTGATACTGACCACATGCTCCTCTGTCCAGGTGTAGATGTCAAGGGTGGGCAGCAACTGCACAGAAACACAAGACAAATACAGGTAATACAAAGTATGCACAAAGTATAAATGTGTGTTTTTGTTATAGACACTAAGCACATGTCATCTTCAACTCAAAATCACACAACTTGAGTAAATGTTATTAAAATGGAAAATAGCCATGTTTTCTGTCTTCAAAGTCATCCGTTTCCCAGTTATTGTGCCAAGCGGTGAAGTAGACTTGCCTCTAATGGTCTATATCAAACAGAAATGTCCATCTGACTGATCTAATGTGATCTATTTGAATGATAAATCACTTATTGCTCATTAAATGTAATCAGGCAGAAACTTGCCAGCCAAAATAAAGATTTCATCATTGTGATCATGAGGCTGCTGTGTAATGAAAGAAATAATGCAATGGAAAATTGGAGGAAAGATGACTAAATGAATGAGTAATTTCCATTCACTGTCTTCTTCCCACAACATCTGATAACAGCTCAGATTATGAACTGAATGCCGGTCTCAATAGAAAGTTACTGCCATACATTTCAGTGCAGCCTGCCGCCTCATAAAGCCACTCAGCCCTGCAGCTTTTTCCGCCTCCTCCAGTGCTGCAGTTCGGAAATAAACAGATTGAGAAACACTCTGCCAAAGTCTCATTGGGACTGACTTTACACCACTTTTCAGTCGGCATAATACGTTTCAGAAATGAGCAGCCATGCTTCTTATATCTGGATCCATGGCACGGTGTTGACAAAATGTAAATAGATTTCAGATTTAAAACACGGAGCAGGGTTTTAATGTGATGAATCTGCAAGAAAAAAAAATAGTTTGACATGGGTTCACAGTAGTTCACACAATCCTGCCCCCATGTGGACTAAGTGGGAGATAGTAAAAGCAAAGAAAAATGAGAAAATCAAAAAGCACACAGGAGATTCACAAACAAAATATGGAGCGAAATAAAATAGTATGTAACACATTACCTCGTGGAATACTTGCACGCTGTTGGCTCGTGGATGAAAAGTGATAAAAACGATATAAAACAGACAGTTGAATGAAACTGGTTTATTGACAAAACAGTGATGGATGTAGAAAGTCAAGTCACACCAAGAGGCTGCTTGTTACGTGAATCTGTTAGACTTTTACACAGACAACTCACAAGAGAGAACATTTTGGATGAGGTGACTAAATTTCACACTGAAAAAATGTAAATATTGGTGTGTTAATTGTCACGTCTTGGTGCTGATGGCACAACAGCACCGACAGTGTTTGGAAAGGAACATTAGCCCATAGCAAGAAGCTAACAAGCAGCAACACAGGGACACAAGCGGATTACATCCTCATGAGACTGACTGATGATAACAAGGGGGCTATTTAATGGGCTATGCTCAAGGAAGCATGTCCTTCCTCCACATGAAGCATAATATCTAACCCAACACTAATGCTAATATGGTTTCCCCACTGTAAAGCACAGCCCTCGGGGATAATGTTCAGTCAGAGGACATGGTTTGATACTGTGTGTAAAATGCATCTAAATAAGGGAAATTTATGTTAAAAACATCAGGTATAGAGACGTTCCTACGCCTGTTGAAGAGCCAGATTAGATTCAAAATGATGAGTTCTATAAAACAAATAATAAAAAATACTCAAGGAATGAAAATGTATGCATTTTCCACGCTCATTCTTTGGTAAAAACAAGTACAATTAGGGCTGGGTACTTTTATAGCAACAACCAAACTACTTAGATAGTAGCAAGTGTTGCAAAATATTGAAAAAGTAAATTGTATTAGTATGTTAAGAGACACCTTCAAGTTGTATTAATAGATTTATGTTATAAAACTGCTTTGAGTGTTTGCATACAAGCTAAAAAAAAAACTGAAAAAATAAATGAATAAAACTAACTACAATTGTAATGAGTATTGTGATTTGATTTAATTTTATTAGTGGTATAGGAAATTCACACCTGGTATCAGATAAGGTATAGTATAGGAACTGGTATTGAAGCCAAGGTACTGATGTCAAATTTGCTAGTATAACTATGTATAATTGATTGAAGTCAAATAAAATGTGGGTTATTATGAATAGTTTCTTTATTCGGCTGCAGATTGATTGACATATATTAAAGGGGAGAAAAAAGGAAAATGAAAGAATGAAGTTGGTCTTCACACAGCAAAGTCCCTCTCCTGCTGTTCTGAACCTGGGTCAGTCAGAAGAAAAAAACATGTGCTTTCTCATCCTGGTAAGAGACTGCATCTCAACAACTGCACTCCACCACATCCAGAACAAATTGGCCAATCTTAATGTCAGCAAAATGTCACTTCATCATAAAAGCCTGGCCTTCTCTAAGCAACTGGCTCACATGGCTCTGTCTTCACAGCATGGCACTATACATCCAGTACATTAGGCTTACAGTACAGTAAATGACATCTTTAATATCCATAGGTGGAGGGCTTTAAATAAATTCAATAAATGCAAGTACTTCAGTTCTTTCAGGAGGTAAATTTGAATGTGCCAAGGAATATTTTCCAAGAAGAAAGAAACTAGGAAAAAATGTCAGAAATAATAGTAATAATAAAAAAAAAAAAAGTGCTTCACAATACCAGAAACACATCTGAACAATCACAGTGACTGACAGAATGAGCAGCGTCTGGAGAGGTTTTAGTCACTGTCGTCAGACCAAGTGAAGCGTCCCATCCCTGGAGTCATGTTGATTTTGTGTCCTTCTCTGACAAAGCTGGACTTAGAAGTGTTCTGCTTGGCCTGCATGTTGACCTGCATGCCCAAGCGTAGGGCAGGTCGACCAAAGTCCAAAGAAAACATGTCCCCAAAGCCTTTCATCATGGATGGCAGATTCACCTCCTTGTTACCGGAGGCGATTATCTGACATGACATCTGTGAACTGTTTGATTCCTCCGTCTCAGACTGATAGAATGACTGAGCACTTATCTTTTTTGCCACAGGTAAGAGGAGCTGGGAGGCAGAGACAGGTGGAGAGTGGATACAGAGGGGTAAAAGAAAAGGAAGAAGAGAGGATAGAGAAGAACAGGAAGTAAGTAATCATGTACAGGCTACAATAAGGAAGATAAGACAAGCTGATCATTTTTAGCGTAATCTAAGGCAGGGCTGGGCAATACGTAGCACATACTTGATGCATGATCGTCCGATGTGGGATGTAGTAAATGATTTTATCGTGAATATCGAGCACAAATAGTCACAGAGTTTCTCAGGACTCACTTTCACTCTCAGACACTTTCATTTTAATTGGGCTGTGGAGAGTAAATGCAATATTTTACAGTGTGTGCATGCACATGCTCATGCTGCATGTTTATTTATAGTAGGCTGGGAGTCATTTCTTTTTTTATATTTTCAATTAAATGAGTCATTTTTGGTCTATAAAACACTAGTAATTGGTTAAAAAGTGTTCCCAAAAGCCAACATGACATCCTCAAATGTTGAATTAGGCCCCAACTCAAAGATATTTAGTTCACTGTCAAAAACGAGAAAAAAATTAAATTTACATTCACATTTAGGAATACAGAAAATGAGCATTTTAGCATTTGCTAAATAAATTACTTAAATGGATTATTATATAGTTGTTGATTAATTTAGTAGTCATTAAGAGATGAATTAATTGCTGGAGTTCTAATAGAGATTAATAGACTGATTAATTGCACTGATTGGGTATTTTACAAACTATCAACAAAGCAGAAATTGATAATAGTAGACTTAACAGGAATTACTGACTTTGAGCTAAAAGCATAAAAATGTTAAAATTCTAATACCACTCTAGTCTTATGGTATAGTTTCAGATTTATTGATCACTTACTTTCACTTTGATATTTACTTCAGTTGTCATCCAGTTTCTATTAAGGCAAATACTTCATATCTGTTAGTGTTGATTTTTTTTAGGGTTGGTACCATTTATTTTGCTGTTGCAATCAGCTATTAAAAATCCTCAATGGGTTGAGTTTGAACTTCTAAGCTAACAGTGGGTAGTCTTGAACATGGAGGAGAGACTCAGGAGAGACTGTGAGGATTTTTGCAGGAAAAAAAACAAAAAACAACCCAAGTCGTCTGCACAAAAATCAGTGTACAGGCTTTTATTTTGGATTCAAGCGTCTTAGAAACTTCAACATAATCTTCATGCACACATGCACGTCTTACAAATTAAACCTTTAATGTTGCTAGGATAACTACACTTTCAGTCTGTTTATAGTGACTACTTAGCATCTGTAAGCACTGAAGGAAGGTGTTTAATTAGTCCGTTTAAACCTGCAAGTTTGTGTAACATGTTATATCAGCTGTTATAAAGTCAGTGTTTTTGTGACATCCTGTATAGCTTTGGCTTACATCAGAAAACATAACCCGTTTTAGAGGAAAAATCTGTATTACCCAGCCCTAATCCAAAGTATGACTTAGAAAAATAGGTGATAGGGAGAATTAACACTACAGAACCAGAGTAAAGGTAGCATGGAGAACGAAAGGCAGTTATATCAGAGTGTTTCAACCAAAGTCCTTGCTGACATCTACTGTATGTCGGCCACAGAAACTGTGCTGTTTTGTGCTTTCTATTCTTTTAACCGTGGCATTCAGTCACACACAGTCAAGACAAAACATGTGGTTGAGTCCAAGACACACAAGTGAAAACAGGTAAATATAATCCTAAGTGGCTTTTACATGCAAAAATTAAAATAGAGGAAAAAAGCTGTAACATGTAAGCTGTAATTATTGTACACATACTCTACTTTAACTACCTTATTTATTAGTCCTCATAGAACACTTTTAACAGCCTGATCATATTCTACAACTTCTAGGACATTTACATTTTACCTTAATAATTTCCTATTTACTGCATGTTGATATTAAATACATTAAACCAGGGGTGTCAAACATATGGCCCACAGGCCCAAACTGGCCCACCAACGGGTTCAATCTCACCCATGAGATGAATTTGTGAAATGCAAATATTACACTTGGAGATACTAACAGTCAAGTTTGTCAATATCATTTTAGTTCAGGGGCCACATACAGACCAATCCGATCTAAAGTGGTTTGGACCGGTAAATAATAGCATAATAACCACTATATAATGGCAACGCTCTTTGTTTTAGTGTGAGAAAAGCAAAAGTCCTTGAAAAGTTTTACATTTATAAACTATATTCTCACAAAAATGTGAATAACCTGAACAAATATGAACAACATGAAATGTCTTAAGAGAAGTAAGTGCAATTTTAACAATATAATACCTGTTACTAAATGCTCTGTGCATTTGTAGACCCACTGCGGTATGTAAGTTGAAATATGCATGTGTAAATAAGATAATGAGACATAATATTGTCAATATTACATTTATTTTTCTTAAGAAATTTCAGGTTGTTCATGGTTCAGGTTTTTCACATCTTTATAAAGGATAATTTTACTTTTTTCACTCTAAAACATAGAGAAAAGCTTGAAGTTTAGATTATTTATAAGTTATTATGTTATTACTTGAGATCATATTGGGCTGAATGTAGCCCCTGCACTAAACATTAATTAAATATGATGTAGTTCTGCTCAGTTTAGTCCTTATAAAGTAGTAGTATTAAAGGTCATTATTATTAATAAGCAGTAATTTGAGGTTACAGAGGCAAAACTGTTTGTTAATGATCAGGTAGATATAGAATATGCTCAGCCAAGTGGTTTATAATGTTGGATAAAGAGCCAATATCCTACTACTATGTATGCTAATAAGCAACTAGCTAATGGTGAATATATGTACATTAATATAAAATGTTACCCAAAAAAAAGCAAAGCAGCAGAAATGTGAACTGCAGGACAGAGTCTGAGCATTTACCATGTGCATAAGTTACATTATGCAGCCATATATAAACACAGTCCTGGCAAATATGTGCATCACTCATAATATTCTCATCATGTGCCTTTTCTTGCTTCTCATTCATTCCACTCTTTTTATTCTCATTCCACTGCGTTCCCATTTCCAGTGAGGAAGCCACACATGTGAATAAAAGTGAGGCGTTGCAGTGTGTGGCTACTTGACTGTTGGTACCGGTGGTCCTGAGGATGAAGGTGTGCCAAGGTGAAGAGGAGGATGGTTATGAACTCACCGGGCTGTTGGACTGTTCGATGAGTTTACGCTCCCACATCTTCAGCCGTCGCTCTCTCTCCTTCAGCTCCTGCTCTTTAGTGCTCAGGTCTCTCTCCAGCTTCTTAAGTCTCTCAAGTGTAGCTTCGATCTCACACCTGTACGGTAACAGAACACATATTTTGTTATATTTTTTGGAGATACAGACTAAATTCTCTAAGAATATTAAACGTCAGGGCTGTCAGTCCTGAGCCCAGTTAGGACTATTAGTGGGAAAAAAAGGTCAAAGATGTACGGATTTAAAAAAAAAAGTATGCACAGTATATTGAGGTTGTTATTTTCAGACATAGAGACACACTTTATGATCATGTAAATCTGTAAAGCTGCAGGACACTGTGATCTACAGTCCCTCTGCTCTTGATAAAGAAGTAACTAACATGTCACCCAGTGGCTCGTGGCTGTTTAATACAAAGGAATGAACTATATCACGTTTTGGATTCTGGTTAGGCCAGTAAATTGGCTTCTCATCTTTTTATGCGATTTGTTGGCAGAGCAGTAAGAAGAAGAAAGAGGAATATCACCCAACTTATTTTTGGGGCATTTCAATGGAAAAGGAAGACACACAGTCAGAGCATTATGTAAAAAAAAACAAAAAAAACAAAACTGTCCTGTAAACAACCAGTGACGCCCTGCAGTCAGAAGGTGATTAGGTTTAGTCTCTGTCTGATGCTTTGAATGCCAAGGACAGAGAAATGTCTCATGTTTAACTCACGCTGGGGACGTTTGTTTTGCCCAGCAGGTGGGGCTGCACACTGTGTCACGGAAATCCACGCTGAGCTCGAACCCAATAAAACTTATTTCTGAGACAGTATATCCGTAAACACGTTCAGCCGAGGCAGGAAGGCCCGGCCTCGCTCCTTCTGGTCCTCCACCCGGGCGCTGCCCACCTCAAACAATTCGTTCAACTTCCCTGAAAATGTGTTGTTTTACTTTTCAACTGTCCTAATGAAATGGTTTTTCTAACATGTTCCACATTCTCCCCGCAGCATTTTCTATGTACACTGTGTGTTTTCTTCTGTTCTTCACACTGCAGTTGCATCGGAATAAAGAAATTATTTTATTTCCCGCACAGTTATAATATAAAACACTGATTTACACTTACCAAAACATAATTCATACTAAACACATAAATATAGTTATGATTCTAATCTGAGTCAGAACTTTGTATTTGAGCTTTATATGAATGATGCAAGGTGGTATAAGAATAAACTACATAAAACAGTGACATTCAGTACCAGCTTTTATTGCCACATCACATGAAATGTTGAGAAATAGTCTATTTCATAGTATCAGCAGAAAAAAAAAAGGATATGATTTTTTCACTGTGCCCACTAAAAGGGATGTGAAAAACCTTAAAAGGTTAGCTTGGATTTTTTTTTTTATATCGGGTTGAATAAGGAACATCCTCCTCAGTCGGTACACTGTCTACAGCATCAGAAAAAAAACTATTTTAACCACTTGAAATAATTTAATGTCAATTTCAGGGTTCAGTGTGTAATACTTAATGACATCTAAAGGTGAGTTTGAAGATCACTCTCACTCAGCCCAAATAATGTGGTCTCTAAAAATGTACGTAAATTGTTGGATCAGTGTGTGTTTTGTTTGTTCTGACCTTGATGGTTAAGGAGAAATTAACTTTAGCCACAAACAGAATAAAGACGTAGTTCTGAGCTAGTGTAGAAACATGGGTGGGACTAATGGATAAAGTTTGCAAAATGGATATTTGTCTCTCCATTTGGGCCTCTTGTCCACACATTAACAGCATTCTGAGTCACAAAAACTGACTTTTCTTTAAAACTCCAATGCCGTGTCTATCTGTGTGGACCGGAACATAAAAAGAGTAGAATTTAATGGCATCATAACGGAATTCATGTGTATTGCATGAGAATGAAACTTCAAGTATAGGTCACATAAGTGAATAAATCAGGTGTATAAATCAGAATGGACTTCTTTGGGACATGGACTGGATCAGACGTGTCGCAGTGAAATCCCCATAATATACAGAATACACTTCCACAAGCTGAACCTGAATTTCATAACTTGTGTTGCCGCGAAACTTCATGGTAAAATAAAGCCTCTGTGTCGACTACAGTCAATATTTTCCACTGTGTCTGCAGTTGTTTAAGGATTTGTACTGTTTTGAAGTCCTTTGTGTAGTGTGGACAGAAATATTGCAGAAAATGAAAGTTACGTGAACAGATTTATTTCTTTTTTTAAATGGAGGGAAAAAAAAATATCCTTATCACGATGGATGTGAAAAAAACACAGTAATTCTTATTTTCAAGCAATGAGACTCACATGAAAAAATAATCCTCATTAATATGATATTTCATTTCTTTGATTAGATCTGCCTAAATCCAACTAAACGCTCACACACTGGACTTTCGGGTATACACTACGTCGATATACTGTATTCAGTATATATTCACCACTTTTCATTACATCGTTCAACAAAACCACCAGATTTGCTTGATAAAAACATCATTTTACTTTGTCCAACATGGCGGACGTTGATATGTCGCTGCCTCGGCCGGTTTGGTTTCGTGCGCCTTTGGTTTAACGGGGTCAGAATAAACGCAATAAAAGTCTAAATAACCTCACACTGGCTCATTAATTAACCTCCTAAGACCCAGGAGCCGCACAGGTTTTTGAGTTTTGGCTTTTTTTAATTAAATAATTGCTTATATTGGA
>JAPQRQ010000015.1:22335039-22345854 GCA_037367365.1 Apogon talboti
TCAGATGTTCTATATGTCCACTATGTTTCACTGCACTGTCCCAAATAAATAAACATATAAATAAATAAATAAATAAAGTGATTGACTTTCAGTGATATATGAAGCCACAGGTCAGGTATTACATTATGAATACTTACACTGGTCAGATTGGAATCTTTCATCTTTAGTCTAAATATATTGTAAAAGTTAATTAACTCTAAATGGTGAAAAGTGTTTTGAAAAGCTGTAGAATCCAGATCCTGATCCATATCTTCTGGGAAGGCTGGCATATCGAATGTACGTACCTCAACAAAAATGACTAAAGTTTTTGAGTAAGAGGTGCAGACGTACACGGAGAGATGTAATTAAAAAGATAACTTCACAAGTACGGATGAAGAAGTGTTAAGGAACAGGCCACTGCCATCCATCTACATGTTTGCAACAGGCCGATACAGTGATTAAATTCAGTTATAAGAGCCTGCAGATCGGACAGTGTACTGTTTTGTTGCACACACACGATGTTTTGTTCAGTTTACAGTAGGAGGCTGTTGTCAGAATGAAAGAAAAAAAAAAAAAACAAAGCAATGTGTAGTTCTCTCTTGGACATGAAGAGAAGATATTTTGTGTCTTGACATCGGGACTGCATTTTAGAAAAACAACAAAATCCCCAGGGATGGCTGGACTAGACTGGACTGGATTGGACTGGATTGGACTGGAAGGCGTGGGAGAACTTCATAGAATCATCTCAGGACAAAAAACCAACGCAGTGAAGTGGGCAGCTCGTGGATATCACACTGTGAGGACATTGTTATCCCAGAAAAGGCAGTTACAATCTATCCAAACAGCAAAACCCCAGGTGAGCAAGCACCTTTAAGTGTTATCATATAAGAAAAAAAAACCCAATCGAGCTCAAAATAAGCATCGGATAAAACAGCTGATTTAATGAGGAAACCTGAGCAAAAAGCTTGCATCGAAAACTTCATTTGTATTAAAGCTGCGTCGTAGGATGTATTTCCTACATCCCAAAAAGTGGAGGTATTGTCAGATCAAGATCTAAAGCGCAGTTTTATGATAGTCACACATGCTGTATTCAGCTTTTTTTTCTTGAAGAGAAGCTGATTTTGTGAAACTGGGGTCATTACATAAAAAATACAATACTGTGTAAAAGTCTTAGGCACTGTTTGCTTTTGTTCATTTTGCAGAGATGTAAGAGCATTGATCAGTCTATGCATTAAGGTACAATACTGTGCAAAAGTCCCAGTCCAATGTTAGGTTTGTTGGTTTGTTAACGCTATAATGACCATACATATGCATTTCCTCAGACTCTGTATTAATAAGATACAATCTGGATACATGTGAAGTATGCACAGCAGTAAAAACAAACAGTTAAGGGGAAAAACAGCCTCCATAAATGTCTATATAATGTTTTCAAGAGAAAACATTATATAGACTGTTTCATTCAACACATATTTCTAATAGTTTGTGCTGCTTCTTGTCATGGGGTCAGGGGTCACAATAAATACTGACTTTAACCTTTACAGCCCATTTAGTTCAGTTTTTTGTGTGTCTTTTAAGTCTCTACACACATTTCCTGTATTTCCTGGTTACATCTGAAGACAAGAGAATATGACATAACCATATACGCTCATTTCAACCCTGCAAAAACAACAAAACACAGTACTGTACATCAAGAAAATACTTCATATACTGTATAGGCAAAATATTAAAAACACACAACTAAGTATTGCACATGTTCCCGAAACCTATGAGACTGAGAAATGCATATGTTATATATGCATTATATTATAACCAGGCCAAAAAAACAAGCCTAAGACATTTACACATTATATATACAGTAATAATAACCTAGAATACTGTGGGGTGTAACATGTATCCTGATTGGTTTGTGCCAAACTGCTGTTCAGACACTGCAGGTGGATTTCTGCTGGCCTTTTGTGGTTTCACTGAAACTACCCTCTAAAGAAAACGGAAAATGTCTCCTTTACCCTAGTTTTAGTTTCTGGTGTGCAAATACTACACGTTGAGCTGAAACTACTACTGCTACTACTATTCTGATAAGGTATTTAATGGTTACTGTGCATAAAATGTTTTGCTTTGCTGTCTCATAATTGCACATTTGGATTGAGACTTCATTAACTGTGAACACAAAGATTTGGCACGGCACTGTGGAACAAAGAACAAAACAAAAAGAGTTATGAATGTATTGACTGACATATTGACATAAATATGCAAATGAGGTGTGTTTATTTATGTTGAATTTGTATTAACTTATTGCTTATGTTACTTGTTTCTAGTGAATCAGCTGTTGTTTTTAGGTCTTGGCTCAGGTTTATGCGCTAAAATGAGGTTTTGCTTCGTTTGTTTGCCTGTATTTTATTTTGGTAAAATGATTTTCCAGATGATGTGATGTGCATGCTGCCATTTAATATTAACCTATTAACATCCACCATGTTAAAACATTTTAGGGTTAACATCACCTTAGGGTTACATTTAACTGATGTATAGAGTGATGTACAGTAAAAGTATTAGGGTCTGAGGGGTTGAAAAGAGCATACATATATTTTTTTTGTCATTCTCTTTTCTTCAGATACAACAAGAAAATACAGGCAATATGTGCACAGCCTTAAAAGACACAAAAACTGAACTAAATGTGTTCTAAAGGTTAAAGTCAGTATTCATTGTGACCCCTGACCCCATGACAAGAAGCAGCACAAACAATAGAAACATCTGACATGTACTGAATGAAACCTGGTATCAGAAAATTCATGCAATAAATCTCATATTGTCTGAACAAAAGGGTTAAAGACATGTTAAGTGCAAAAGGTTTTTGCCCTGAAACTTTTGTTTTTTACTGCTGTGCATACTTCACATGTATCCAGATTGGTTCTTAATACAGAGACTGACAAAAGCATATGTGTTTTCATTACAACTGAACTAAACCATCAGACCTAATGTATGACCTTTACAGTTCTATAGTTTAGATTGTGCTTTAGTCACATGTTAAATAAAGAAAAAGAGACGACATTCCATTGTAATAACATGCATATTGAACTTCCAGCTCCACTGAAAAAGATCTAACCAAACTTAGTCTAAAAGTTACTCAGGTTGAGTATAGGAATGATGTGGAAATCAAACATTCCTGGAAATTAAATTATGGATAACAAAAATTTGGAAGTGGTAAAACAGAACATTCCTTCCTACTCTTGCCTTTTCCATTTGTCTTGATTTGATTATATGATTATTATTTGATTGTGCGCCCTTATATTGTGGGTATTGAATGTTTATTTTGGTAGGATTTAGGACACTTATTACTTAAGGATATCAAGTTTGTCAGGTGTATACCACTCCTAACTGTTGAATAATAAAAGTCTATGCTGACTGAGTGGATACTGGAGACGCTGATGGTGCAGATGGGTGAAGATTCAAGGTCCAGGAACAAGAAAAGAAATTACTGGGGGTGGGGGGGATATTTGGAAGCCTTCACATAAACCGATCGGCAGAAAACCACTTGTGTCTGGCTGTGCTTTGAGGTAAAAACTCTATCCAACACAGATGATGGTCCGCTCAGCACAAAAACACAATAACGCTGTAACGACAGCAACCAAGAGAGTAAACACAACAAACCAGAGGATGACCAGATAAAACGTCTGTGCAGAGGTATCCAGGGCCCCCCTGCGTAAAGTCCACACGAGCTACATGAGCTTTATTTTCAGCCTCTCTCGCAGACAATAAAGCAGGGCCGTACAGATACTATATCAATGTGTGCACTTCCTGAACCCTCTGGCTTCCACTAATGCTCCCATAGAAACCTCTGCTCCATTCAGCGCTGAGCAAACGCTGTAACTGATACAAACACATGTCGGCTTCTGCATTCTCCGTGGTGATGTCACCCTGTAAATCTGTTTCTCGCCGCTCACCGAGATCCACTGTATACACGACGGGCGTCTGAATGTTTTGTTAAAACTTACCGGTGACGATGCCATAGTTGGGAGCCTCGACAATCGCACCGTAAAACTGGATGATGTTACGGTGGCTGAGGACACTGAGGATTTCAGCCTGAGCATTAAACACACAAACGCACAACATAATTATTTTACAGACAAATGAAACTGCGGTGTCTGGAGCTGAAATGGAAGAAAGCACATGTAAAGATATATTATATAACATACGGGCCCCGAGATCCCAACATGTAACAGTTCCTACAAAGACGATAAACCTGACAAAACCAGTTCATTTAATTATAGCTAAACACTGTAATTAAACGAACAATCGATTCAATATGAAAGGATTACAGTATTATTTCTCTGAACATTCATCTCTCCAACATTTGAGCAAAGTTGAATGGATATGTGTGATCTTTCAGAATTTCATAAAAGAGACGCTGAATAATTTTCTGAACTTCCCATCACAGGCCAACAAATGCAACCGTTTCCCTGAAAAGATTTCAAAGATAATTTGTTTTTTGTCTTTAAGACAATGAGCCTCAGCTCTGAAAGGAATTTCAAGACTGCGCTGTAATTGGGACAAATACGTTCTTTCATTTTGCAATAATGTTTCTTTCATTTCTAAGAGTGGGGGAGTATAATGACCATGAGTGATGGCTACAGAAGTCACCACATCCCGCTAAATGGGGAAGCAATTAAAATGATTACTATACTGACAATTAAAAGTATATGAAAAGCCTGGGCAATTATGACTCCTACCTCATTTTCAATCTTGAGCAGCTTTTTCACTGCCACCTCTTTGTCCTGGGAGATCCACCTGGCTCGGTACACACTTCCGAAGCTGCCACCGCCACAGTTCTCGTAGAAGAGGATGTCATCGAACTTGATTTGCACGAAGGAGGCGCTGGGAGACGACATTTCATAATGACGCTCAGCACCAACTCAGCTTCTGGGGAATCACACAGAGAGAGAAGGAACTGGAAGTGTTGTTCGCGCAACAAGGTCGTGTGCGGTGAAACCCATTCACTCCTGCAGCTCCAGGGTTACCCGGTGTTACCTGACTGCGTCCAGTGCCAGTCGGATACCCCGGGTGCTACCGTGCCCTTTTCCAGACACAGTCCTCATCATCAGTACCAGTAAACTATGAGCTCAGGGTCCAGACTGTGCTTGTATAAGGGTGATGGCATGAATGGTATGTTGTGTTCATGCAGCCAAAGTCACAGACTATTCCAGCTCAGTCTAATGTGTTCGGTACAAGTAAGGCCACATGCACGCCAAGCAAAGCATGACGGTACAAAGTTACAGAAGGAAAAAACCCAATGAGGTTTCATATTCACAAACCAGTGGTTCCTAAAGTTTTTTCAGCTCGTAACCAAGTAACTAAATTTTGTGCCTCACTGCGAACAGAAATATAAAGAAATTACATGGAAAAAAACATTTAAATGCTAACAAACACAAGCAAACACAGGTCAGACTGTTTCTGGGTTTTCAGAAAAAAATATTTAATGCCCTTTATGAAAATTTTGCTAAATTTTGCTCTGCTTCTATTTATTAGAGCCATGTACAATGTAGCCTACAGCGCCACCTGCTGGCAACAGGCTGCAGAGAAGATTATTAGCTAATTGGCTAAAACTAGTTTACAGATATGCACATAATTTTAATTTGCATCTTTGCAGCTTTTCCAAAGACTGCTTCAACTGTATTTGAAATTTTATGGAAAAACTGTTATTTTCATCCTGTTACATCTTTACATCTTTTTTCATTTGTCACCTTGATTTTCATTTTGTTTTTGTTGCTTCATCACTTCTGTCTAGTTTCATCTTTTACATTGTTTTCATCATTTAATTTTTTTTTAGCACTTTTGTCCATGTTACCTTATTTTACATCTTGCTAACTTCCTGTTTTATAGGTTTTCGTCATTATTGTGTTTTCTTTTGTGTCATTTTTTTTTGTGCTTTCCAACATTTGTCTCTCTTCTGTATTTATTTCACATGGCTTTGCCGAGGTCTACATTTTAATCATTTCTTTTACATTAATTAGTAAAATGAATTAACTTATCATATTATTGCCATTTATTGTACTCTGTTAATTTGTTCCCAACCCTAAGTTTTAGAAAATACTGTCTTAAAGTGTTCAACATATGACAATCTCTGCTGTTTATTTAAAGGCCTCACTACTATAAATATGAGATCAGACTGTAATGCATCCAAACTGGAGTCCACACATCCTTTTGTTTGTCTGTACCAGCATAAAAGCATCTAGTGAAGAAATAATTCCATTATTACAGGAAATTGTTGGTCTGTTATTGCATTTCCCATTTACAGCTGAGCAATTACAGCTTTTAAGAGGTTGTTACCTGGGTCGTCATTGGGATTGCTATCCATCCCAGCGGGAAATGCCTCCATTGTCACAGAGGGGAGCCACTGCTCTCTGCTGATTTACTTGTATTCATGCTATATTTAGCCTCGGAGCAATCTGCTCAGTGGACCAGCCCCCTGTATTGTCCATCCACTCAAGAAGCCGAGGTTACTGGGATATGGTAGCTCTCCTGCTCTCCTTCCTGCCAGTTCACACCCCATAGCAAACAGTGTTGTAAAGCACCGCAACAATACAGCAGCCATATGTCAAACTGCAGGTAATCACAACTAAGTGAAAAATAAAAGACATAAAACACTCTAGCAGATTACCCCGTGACCTGTAAGCTGCAGTTGATTCATTCTCAAAATCAATCTAACACTTTCAGCAGTGAGTGGTTTCAACCGGTCTACTGAGCCGCTTACTTTTGTGATAATGTGCTTTGTTTAATAACTGCATGATGCATTGCAACACATATTACATCAAAACAGCAAATGTAATAGAACAGCAACAGCCGACCAAACACATCTACTGATCTGATAGATCTGATAAACTCTGAACCACTAATCCTATCAATGTCAATACATTGAAATAATTCAGGTAAAATTTAGGTTCTCAAATTTTCAATGACATCAGATATGACCCAAGTGAACATGGAAACACTGACACACTCTGCAACACGGATTCACCAAAGAAACCCATGTAGTTTGACAAAGGGCAGTGGTTGTGGATGCTCATTTTTATGTTCAGCTGATCCTATAGTTTTGCTGAAAAAGTCACTTTTCTTCAGTTTTGATACAATAACCTTTGGATTTACTGTGAGCTTTTATGAAACACCCACGTGATCAGTAAATTGAATATAGAAAAAGACCTGATTTTCACTGAATAATGCAAAATACAGAGAATAGTATTGTAATAAATGGTGATAAATCACTTAAAAGTTTAATGTAGAGAAAAATTCATTCACAGAAATAGTTCTAGGTCTTTAAGGGTTAAACACTGAGAACGCTTCACTGTACAATGACTACTTTTACTTTTCATTTTCTGGTAACATGGCCCACTTTGACAACTCCCAGACGACTGGAAATTAAAAGAAAGCGCAAAAAATAATGTGATTTACTTCCATCCATCCGTTATTACACAAGGCTATGTACATAATAAAACATGTGTCCACGCATCCCCACTTTGACTGATATGATCCTATTCACATGGATGTCCCACTCCCACTAACTTTTACTTTCAGTCGCTGCAGTAAACAGACAGAACATACCGACATACAGGGTGGAGGAGGGGGCTTCAGAGCGGGTCTTCACTGCACCGTTCACCGGACACAGGACAACACCAGTCGACTCGGAGTTCCGGGAAAACTCATGTGACGTTGTGTGATTTCTCCACTCTCTCCGCGGTGGTTTTACTGGTTGCACAACTTCTTCCAGCTGCAGCCCTGTTTACACACCAGCTCCCTTGTCACAATCTCCATGACAACAGCTCCCCCCGATGGGCCCGAGAGGTACTGCATGCAAGGGGGGGGGGGTTGTTTGTTTTGCAGCTGCATGTCCTGGGAAGGCGGTGCTTAGTGTTCAGGGTCTCAATTGAAATATGTGAGCAGTAATGGAAGAAGTATTCAGAAAGTACTAAAATAATGCATGGAGTAAAAATACTCAAAACCTTATTTAATTAAAAGTATAATCAGCAAAATAGGTATTTAACAAGTAAAGATGCAGAAAAGTGTTCCCAATCAGGGTTTGACTATTCTGAAAGTTATTATATTCAGGTTATTATTGCATTAATGTGTATATTGAATAACTCTATACTGATGCGTAGTATATTCTTTAACAACGGCATATTCTTGTCTTACAAGAGCCATGTTTCTCGAAAAACTCTACTGGCATGTTTTTTTCTGCCATGTGACCATGCGTTTTCCGGGAATCCAACAGTTGTCTTTTTTTTATTAGTTTGTTTAGCTTAACCCCCAGACCTTGAGCAATTCTGTGCAGACTCTCCTGTATTTATTTATTCTGTTTCTAGCCTTTTCTATAAGTCAGCATAACATCATCTGATTCCAGAGAACTTCAGTTTCCTCTGGTTCATTCAAGGTTCAGATTTGACATTTGCATTGTCTGAAAATCAAAGAATATACTTTAAATAACATTGTATAAATGCAATGTCTTTCACTGCAAAGTCAGGTTGAACCTTTAGTAGGGTTTTTTTTTCTTACTGAGAAGGTTTTACATAGATGTTTTTGACTTTTTGATATCCACATTGTTGCCTTTCTCTTATTTCTTGGGCATGTCTGATGTTGGCGAAAAGGAATAAAGTTACTTTTCTTCAGTTTTTTCATCAATGCATCTGCCACATGTAAAGGTGTAGATGT
Source organism: Apogon talboti (assembly GCA_037367365.1). NCBI lineage: Eukaryota > Metazoa > Chordata > Actinopteri > Kurtiformes > Apogonidae > Apogon > Apogon talboti. Next base: position 22,343,713 of record JAPQRQ010000015.1, read on the forward strand.
CTCAAATGACTGTCTAACTTTTAATAAAAAAGTTCACTATTTACTGGCTCAAATGAAGACAAATACTGAATCAATCATGCTATGAGTGCTTTTAATTTTCAGACAGGGTTGTGTCACTAAAAAGCTGAGAAATTCCACTTTATCTGGCTTTTTAAAGCATATGTTTAGGATTAGTTATTCCAAAGTTATTCAGCATTTTAGCAACAGTCTCAGTTTTTGAGTTTTCAGAGGTAAGAGAATTTTCTCAGCCCATAAAGAAACATTTGATCCTTTAGTTTATTTTAAATACTCATTGTAGATTTCACTGGACAAAAAAGGATGAAAACCAATGAATTGTAAACTAACTAAAGCTGTAAGACAAATGTAGTGGACAAAAAAGTGCAATTTGCCTCTGAGATGTAGTGAAGACAAAGTGTAATCTACGTAAAATAGAAATTGTTGAGTAAAGTACCTCAAATTTGAGGAAAAGTACTCATGTTACATTCCATCAATGTTTCTTGCACTCAGACTTGACTGTATTTTGATGCTACTTCTTACTTCTCTTGCTATTTTGCTTTATTTAACCCTATTTTAGTTTGGGGTTTTTTTCCCAGTTTTTTTTAACTGTGCCATAGTTTTGTATGTATGAAGCATTTGCATATACATTTTTACCAGCAGTTTATGTGTTTATTACTCATTATTCCGGTTTTAACCTAAATTTAAGCTATCTGATATTTCTAATTTCACTTTTTCACAGGTATGAATTTCCTTTGTATTATTATCAAACCAAAGTAACAATGTTAATCATTGCATTCCTGTGACAGAAACCTGCTCTTACAAGTGAAACCTGTCAATGGAAATGTTTTAGACAAATAAGTGCATTTTCCATTCTTTCAGTACTTAAAACAGAACCTCTTTTATTATATCATAAACCTCTGTTTCAACATGCCTTGACTGACACTAGCGTATAAATGAAACAGCATAACAAAACAGTAATGACATTATGGCACATAAATACATCTAAAATATTATATATTACATTTATATCAAACAAAAGCTTTTTGTTAGACTTTATCTGTATATCAGACCTGTAATGAGAAATGTGCTCACATGAATAAAAAGTCAAAAAATCATAATCATTTGCATGCTGGTGTGAAAATAAATATTTGTATACAATTTACAACGCATAATAAACTCACAAACTTAAATATGTATAAATATTGTTTGATACAAAAGATACGAAACAACTGAATATCAGGAATCTTAAAAGTATCAGCATAACATTGGTGTTTACATCTGATATGTTACAGACTAATCTGATGAACGATATCCCCTTAAGATGAAGATTGAATTCCTTCTATTGTGTCTCTTGTTTGATTCTGAGATGATGGTAATATCTGGAGTACAGAGATATGAGAGGTACTTCACCCGCCAACAATTACTGTTGTTAGAATATCACAAATTACTGTAATAAAAGACTTAACAAGTCAGGCAATGGCATCTGAGACAATACCTCATTATCTAATAGGTCATTAAGCCCTCCATACGATTGCCCGTATTTCAGTAAACTCACACTAAGCAAACACGTCATGTACTGAAGCGACGTCTGTGTGTAACATTTCTGTCCCTGAGTGTCTTCAAGACCGGCGAGGTTCTAGTCTGTGAGAGAGCTGAGTTAGCGTCCTCTGGTTGTCGATCACGTTCAGATGACGTACGTAGCCCCGCACCTCTGGGTGGTTCTTGTTGGCGACAGGTGAATCTGGGCCTGTTGAATCCGACACATGAGCAGCGTTAGTTACTGTGTTATAAGAAAAGCCTTTAAAGGTGGAGGGAGAACTCAGGTTATTTACTAAAGCAGAGGGACAAACTGTACACTGTGTAGGGGAGAGTGGGGTGATTTGTGCCAGTTTTCACTCAAAGTGACTTTAAAGTGAGGCCATGACAGTAATGCCTCCAATTTAAGTATGTACATATATTTCAGAATTTTGTGCATCCCTGGGAACAATAACTTTGCATCCGAAATAAATTGTTTAAGAAATACAGCTTTTGGAAAAAAAGTGGTCTCGTGGCACAACTTGTTCCCGGGGCGGGGTAAGTTGTGCCTTTGGGGAGAATACGTTGGGGTAAATTGTGCCAGTGATTATTGAAGTAAAACAGAACATT
>JAPQRQ010000015.1:22354279-22366765 GCA_037367365.1 Apogon talboti
ATACTTTTAACTACTTTTCCTAGGTCTTCAAACTTTAACACGGGTCAATTTGACCCGGAACATAACAGGAGGGTTAACTACACGAAAAATTCACCATGACTCTAATTTAACAAAGCCTTACCTTTTTCTGTGAGGATCTGGCATCTTCACCACTAAAATATAAAGAAATGGAACAAATGTTATGTAAGTTTGAACAACTTGACCATGGTTAATGTATGGGGCATGGCAGTGCCAACAAAATGTATTAAAACAAGTGGGATTCAAATTCTTCAATGTTAAACTTTAATCTTACTTGCGCTTTACAATTCTCTCCAACTCTGTTAGTTGATCTCTGAGAGGTAGAATGACCTTTGCATCGTCTGACACCGCCATGAAAAACCTCTGCAAAACACAAGACAAAAGACAGCTTGAGTGTTTTTATTTACATTTTACATTGTGAAATGGTGTTTTATTGTTCCTATTTTAGTAAATTTTATGTACAAGTTGCACTCTGGAAAAAGGCTAATTTGTATTTTAAAGTGTATTTTAATGTGCCATTTTCTTTCTTGTAGATTTAATCATTTTAATACCACAGTTTCCCTCCTCATGCACACGTGTTCCACAAAAGACCAGTATTATACAGTAACAAAGTAATAATACTTCACTACTATACTTAAGTATGTTTTGGAAGAGTTTGTGCTTTACTGAGTATTTTTTATTCTGTTTATTTTCACTTTTAAATCACTACATTTCCTAACTCATTTGCATACTTCTACTCTGATACATTTCTAATGCACTATATCGTTACTCGTTCTAAAAAATAAATGAAGGGAAATGTGATGTTTTCACTGCTGAGATTACCAGTGATTGCAGCAAAGTCAGGAAGCTGATTTGTCATTGGTCCTAACCGCATAATGCACAACCTGGTGGCAATCTGTTCATGTGAGCAGCAGCATAATATTCCAAACTCTGACTGCCTTTGATTATTATTAACATTTACTTATACTTTTGCTTTCATCACTTGAGTACATTTAATTGTAGATTACTTGATATAATTAAGTACAGTAAATACTAGATACTTAAAAACTGTAACTTGAGTAGTATTTCAGTTGGTGGCTTGAACTTCTACCAAAGTAATTTTGTGGTAGGATACCTTTACATCTACTCAAGTTTGAGCTTCCAGTAATTTATACAACACTGGCAAAGATACTGTTACAGCATTCTTTCCTTATTATCACCCGAGAACTAGTCAAACAACTGAGATAACTTTACTTTTCTTCCTATAGCACTAGCACAGAGCTAATGACTTAAAACTGTATAAATAAATTAAACATGTTCATCTGAGTTGCTTTAAGGCGCAGTGTTGCCATGAACTTCATTGTCATATGCTCTGTACTGCTGTCAAGTCTCATAACAGCGTTGTGTGTTGGCCGACCTCCAGAAAGGCCACAGCGACGTCCTCCTGCTGCAGGTGGTCTCCGTGAACAGCAGCCCACTGCATCACCAGGCGGATCACCCTGCGCTTGTTGTTGAGTGTGTAGTCTAGTTTTTCCTGTTCAGAGCCCTGCGAGGCCTGGGCATGGTAGGTACACAGCAGTTAAAGATAAAAACCATATTTACTGTAACAGAGTGGGAGTCTTTCTTATAACCGTCTGCTATCCGTTAAACTACAGACAGGGTTCATTCAGCTTTAGGAGAGTTACACGTTAGACTTTTTTGATCCCATTGGAACGAAATTTAAGACATTATCATATGAGTGTTGGTTCCACTGTCCAGATCTGTGATACATTAATGCATTAACTAAACAGAGGTAAAAGTACACACATTATTATTTCAAGTAGAAATAGAAATACAGACTAATTCAAGTTTTTTACTCAAAACTGCAAATGTATGTTCTAAACTGTGCTCAAAGTATAAAAATAAAAAGTAGCCCTCTGAAGATTTCTACTACCTGTTTCTGTGCAAAGCTAATGGAGCTCATGTGATATTAAAGTTGTTGTTTTTTTGGGGTTTATTTTTCATACTTGATACTGTATGTACACAAACTACTGTCTTAGGCTGTCTCAGGTTTAGGTTGAAATTGATTCCACTGGTACAGTGCGCAATAACACAAAATAAATACAGTATAATCAATAATAGCCCTAAAATGTATTATAGTAGTAGTAAAGTGTCTTAAAATATAAAGAGAATAATAACAATGTTCTATCTCTACAATATATTTTAATATTGTTCTATATTTTAAAACCAATTAAATGTGTAGTTTGTATGATTTAGGAGGATATTATTTGCAAATGGAAAATAATACTGTAAAATAGCATAAAATAAAATAATATGCTAACATTAGTGTATAAATATGTGAAATGAAAGCAGATATGTTTTAATTACCTTACAATGAATGGTTTTTGTCTACAGAGGTTAAGTTTTAATGTGCATTACTGTGACCTGAGTTAATATATTGTATTGATTTTTTGCAACCACCATTAGGGAGACTGGGAATGTTGCAATCTCCAACTTCACCACTAGATTTCACTAAATATGAACTTTTCAGGCCTCATTTTGAGATTCATGAAGATCTGGAGCAACCCTGTACAGAGCAACCAGGGAATACTTCACTTTATCAGGATAGAACATTTAACCTCATTATAGTGAAAGGATATTGAGCCATCAACACTGGACACAGTTGACTGTTTGGTATGAAGACACAGTGCATGAGCACAAAGTCATCTAGGGCCGAGTCTGTGGAGACAAACAGAGAGAGCAGACCTTGTCAAACACCTGTGATACCAGTGGAAGTGAAGATCAAAGAGTGTTCGGATTCATCAGGCTTTAATCCACATGGCCCTGTCTCCATCACCTATGCACGCAAATGAACACCATATGTATCCACACAACTGAGAGTAATTAGATCAGCTCTGTGATGTGTGTCTAATTATAGATGAGAACAAACGGGTCAGTGCAGAGCAGCAGACGGAGGAAAGGGAAAGAAAAGAGAGAGCGAAATAAATATACAGCATAGGAGAAAGCCCTTCACAGTAAATGAGCGTCATATTGATGAACTGCATTAGACAACGCTAATCTAACGTACTGGAGGCTGCATGTGGAGATGTACCTGACTCTGAGAATTGAGAATCCAGCCGCATCATTTCGAGGAGGTGCTCCAAAATTTTCTCCGGCGTCCCCGACATTACCTTGTATCTGGAGCAACACAGAATAAAACACACTCTTCACTAATCAAGAAACACTGGCTCTTAATGCTTATCGACGCCGCTATGGCCCTCGACTGATTTGTGTTACTTGAACATGTGTCTGTGATTGCTCCGTTTGATAACAATCCTATTTAAATTCACAGAGTTCTTGGTCAGTTGAAGATTAAGAGGAGTCTGGGCCAAGTGTCTGGGAAAAAAAATAAAAAAATAGGGGCGTCTTCTCTGTGAAGGAGAATCAACACAATCCCAGACCTTGGTTGTTTTCAGTGCTTGAGAACAGCGTCACAAGAGGGAGCTGCACAAGCATGTTGTGTGTGTGTGCCCCCCCCCTCCTCTCGTGGGGGACACCACAGTCTTGACACCCTTACGAGCGAGGAGAGGAGTTGATTAGAGAGCGACCCCGAACAAGTAATTGTGACTTGCCAGGCCTTCTTCTTCCCCTTGGAGCTAGGCCATTATTATCATTAATGTGTCTCTCTATATTACAGCAACAGTGGTGCAGTGACAGATGCCTCTATTAAGATAACACACAGTGCACAGGATCGCTCCACTGCAACCTGCACTGGTTTTATTTACTGGTCAAACTGTCTGTTACAGTCCAGTATTCACAAGGTACTATGAAAGCTGAACAAACAGGGGACACCTTGTACTGTTTTATTTACATCAACTCTCAGTAATTATAAGAAGCAGCAATGTTTAAGAACAGGGATTAAAGTTATGAGACGAAATCTCATACATTTACGAGAAAAAATGTAGAGAAATAGGAAGCCATGTTTGGACACTTTAGAACGTGATCTACAGATTAAAGTCGATTCTTTCACATCAAGCAAAAAACTGGGGGCATTTCTCACAAGCCACATATCCTCTGAACATTCTGACATTAAAATGACTTTTCTCAGACACACAGATCAGCAGAAAGTGGAATTCATTTAAGGCCTGTCTCTGTTTCAGCAAATCTCCTCTAAAGGAGGTAAAAACAAGAGGTAATCATGATCAAATGCAGTTAGAGCCCAGTAAACATGTACTATTATTTTATTATTACTGTATTTAGACCATATTAATCTACTTACTGGTGAAACCTTCCATGCACCGTATTAGTAAATGGGTGATCTTTGGTATAAATTCAGGTAAAGTCCTGCAAAGCTTATCAATAAAGTTTTGCTGAATGGGTTGTGTTGGACTGCAGCACTTCTGTGTTTGTCCAAGTGTTATTTTGTTGTTTCTATTATTTTCATTTTCCAGTACTTGTGCTGTGGATTGTGGTGAAAATGGGAGAATGTGCATTTCATCATCTGGTGGCCATTAGAACTGGAATACTACATGTGTTACCTTAACCCTATGAGAATGTAAACACTGTAGAAACCCAACACAAAATCCACACAGCCAAACAGGTTCAATATGTTTTACAAGATTTTATCTGTGTTTTTCTAAATATGGCTTCTTATTCTTAAGACTTTCTAATTCCAAAGCATCAGTTTTTAAATTTTTAATTTTTTTTTTATATTACCAAATATTACCCCTTTCCTCCTGCTCAAAAAAAGATAATTGCCTGAAGTGGCTCTGAAATGTCACTGTACATTAACCAACTACAACTAAATGATTATAATAACATAATAATACATTAGCAAGTTATATCTGTTTAATCATAGTGTAAAGACCAGCTCGTGGAGTCTTGACAAAACAAGTAAACTCAGGGGGGTTGCCGATGAACAAAGAGAATTTATTAAGTAACTGGTACAAAACGCAAGACATCATAACAAAGTAAAAGGGAAGAGAAAGAGGTGGTGGTGGAAGCCAAAGGCAAGCCGGAGAGAGAGAGAGTCGGCAACGGCTGTAGCTTTTATACAGTGCTAATCGCCCCGGCAACCGCCACTGTTGTGTTTTGGAATGGTCCGTGGCAACCAATGCTCTTGCAACCGTCAACTGCCATTGTTATGTTTTGAAGCGCTGTGACAACCTTTTTTGTTGTGTCTTAGAATGTTAGGGCCACGCCCCCCAGCCAGGTAGCCCAGGGGTAACCAAACAGCTTCAGTGGATGTAAGGAGGAGGAAAAGAAAGAAAGAGAAAGGAGCCAGGAGCAAACCCGGCATTGGGGGTGCCCCCCACCCCCCCGGTGCCCAGGGAAGCATCCCCAAGGGAACCGGAGAACAACAGGGAAGAGGGGACAACAAACAACTGCATTATTAATGCAACAGGAGAGGACTGAGAGAATAGAGACCAACTGCCATCCATCTGCCAAATCCCCACTGTGACGATGGTATGGGGGCATGGGACAAGGCATCTGCCAGGATGTTATCCTGCCCTTTAATGAAGCGAATGTCCAAGTTATTTGTAAGAACAGAGCCCACCTAACCAGTCTCTGATTGGGTGAACTCAGAGATTTCAAAAAGGTTCAGAGGGTTGTGATCAGTAAAGACCACACCCCTCACTGTTGCATCTTTTTGATGTAGTAGAGGCACATCAGTGATCTACATTAACTAAAGCTATGCTGTTTAAAACATTAATGCTGCAGAGTTATCACAGACATACTCTACTTAAACTTAAGAATGGAAGGAAAAGAGGATCTGTGTTTAGATCATCATGCTAAAACATGCTTACATTGAACAACATGTAGAGTTGCATGTAACTTGAGCTGCATTAAAAGTCAGAAAACACCTGCCAGACAGGTGGATTTTTTTCTCCTTTTTCATGGCATGTTGGTGCATTTACTTGTAATTTGAGGACGACACTCCATGGATGGAGCTTCTGCTGCTGCTCAGACTCTTCTCCAACACCAGAACATCCTGTCCATGTTCCTTCAGACGCACCGTGTTGGCCTCCACATCCTGCACAAACACATACAAATTTAATGTAATGACACATGACACAATTTCAGAACATAAATGTCAATAAACTGCAGGGTTGTTTGTAGTTAGATGTGTGCATTTATGAATGTGTTAATGAATATGAGCTGGATTTACATCAGAGAAGTAGACAGTTTATGCTTTCAGTTGTCTACAGGGTGTTGTCAGTGTTACTGCAGATTGAAATACAATATTTACACACAAAACTGACATGTCATATGTCACGAAAGAAAAAATAACACAACTATCAGCTGTTTGTCAATGTCACATGGTAAACACTTCATAAATAACATGAACCTATTCCCTCATTAATTATTTTAACTCGAAGTCGAATATTATATGTTTAGTTGAAGGTCTCATTTTCAGTGTAATAAAGTAAAAGTTATGTATTATTTCTCTGTGTTAATCACTTGGTTGCATCTTTTATTGCTTTACTTTGCATGATTCTTGTAAAGTACAGTTTTATATGATTTTCTTTCTTTGTTGTATTGTTGCTTGGTGCTTGACTGATCTTGTTTAAGCCTTGTCTGTATAATGTAATGCTGTCTTATATTATTATTTTATTCTGTCTTGCTTTGCCTGTTACTCATTTTGTCACTGCGTTAGGGTTTTACTGTATTGTTTCTGCTTTTTTTCTTTTTTTCTCGTTGTTTTACTGGATGATTCATCATCTGGCCATGGCAAAACAGTTGAAAATTAGCCATCACACTGAAGTGCTCTGTTGTGTGTCTAAATAAACATAAACAAATAAAAAGCCACACAATCAACACAAAAAAATAGAAATAAAAATCATAAGACCTTAAGAATACGTCGTCATAAAACACATGAGATATTAGATGTAAAATCTGATTGAAAAAGCTAAACATTTCAGTTGCAATGATAACAAAATACAGCACCACTTATGAAGTAGAAGTGTAAGTAAAGTAATAAAAACAATTGCCAAACATGTACTATCTCTACTCCATCACCCTATTACAGTGCGGTTTTTAGGTTTATTTCTAATTTCCTGGATGTCGTTATTTTTACAGTATGTTCTGACTTGCTTTCTTTAGCATCATATCATTATCTTGCAACAAATTATATCATGTGCATCCTATTTTAAAGTTTTTACACTGCTGCTTCTCAGTCACAACAAGAAAAATATGAAAACTCAATTCTTTCTTCATGTCTAGGCTGTCCTTACAGAAGTTTATTGTCCATGTATTTCCTTTTTTTTAAATTAAATACTGTTGAATGACCTTTATGGCTGCAGTACTGTGTATTTTCCAGCAGAGGGCAGCAGTATTTTTACTGTGAACACACACTCACCCTGAGGATCCTGTTGAAATCCTCCTTGTCCACTCTTAAGAAGTGACAGTTGTCCTCTCTCAGGACGATGGAGGCGGCGCGGGGGGCGTCGTTGACAAGAGCGAGCTTCCCGAAGTCATCTCCTTCGTGAAGAGTGCAAACAACACCCTGTGGAAATCAACACACTGATCAAACGCCAGCCAAGGAATAAACATCAGCCTGCTGCTTTCACAAATACTACAGTCTCAAGTGGAATAATACCTACTTTTCCATAAATGACAACATTGACTGAGCCCTTCAGAATAATGTACCATGATGTGCCCTCCTCCCCCTGATTGAACACTGCAAGAGGGGAAAAAAAGGACAATTTAGCATCCACATGCATACAACTGGATATGAGGACCATTTTGGAGAAAAAATAAGTATTTCCCTTGTAAATATATGCAGTATATAATATGAACATAGGATCTTATCTTTCCTCACTGGTTTAGATGTGAGTGCTGCAGCAAAATGGTTTAAGTTACTATAAAATTGATATTTAATTAATGCCATAATTTATAATAATAAGAGATTGAATGAGAGAGTTGTCTGCAATGAATATTTATTTATAATTTTTTTACTAAAGAGCTATTTTTGACCTAAAAGAATAAAAAAAAATCTGTCAGAACAGAAAAATATATAACCATCTCTGTTTTACCACAAGGTATTTACTCTGCTGTACTTTAACATAACAATCATGTAATGTATGCATTTATGAAATTATAGAAGTACAGTAAAGATAACAGTCAAGATTTTTATTATTTTAATTCGGACCAATATTATCGAGACACTAAACTGATTGATTGTTTAATGGGGGAAATAATCAGCTATAAAAAAAAATAGACATTGGGTTTGTGCTATTGAGTTGGGCCTTTATGAGCCATTTGACAATTAATGTTTTGGGTGATCATAAAAAAATTAATAAAATGAAGTCTGTGTATTTCTTTGCACATTTTTTACAAATCTAAGAATGGCTTTAGGTCTACAACAATGGTAAAAAAAAAAAAGATTATTTCTATATGTTCATTATGTTTTTTGGACAAAGTTGCATGGAAGCTGAATAACCATAGCTCTGGTTCAGGAGTTGTGGATTACAGACCCCTGACATAGACCAAGACTAGGTCAGGACCAAGGACTAAGACACAACAAGGGTTTAATGAGAAATACACCTTTCTAATATTACAGATTAATACTGTGTGAGGGGTGAAATGGTTTCAGATGGTTCCCTTTGCCAGTGAGTATCAGAATGAGGCAGCTGTTACATCTAAAAGAAATGGTTTGTAATCCCTTTTTTTCCAAGCCAAAGTAATGAGTATAACAAACAGAGGTTTCTTCTGCGCTGTAGGTTAGCAGATGTAGACTGTCATATCACACTTAAAGTTGTTATTATTAAAGACGTCTGAAACCTGAAGCAGACGGATGAAAGACTCTAATGGACTTAGGAATGTTTTTCATAACAAGCAGTCATCGAGTTCTCACAGCGTGATGACTATATGACGTGTGTGTAATGTAACCACGGCCTACTAGAGATACAATAAACCTACCTGTATCTGTGTTGTTGAAAACGTTGAAATGAATGAAATAGATAATGTTAATGGATGTATATTTGGTATGAGAGCCCCACCTGTGCCGTGGTTATGTCTAACCACAGGGACACATGTAATATGTGTGCTTATTATGTTATTAATAACCCCTTAAACACTTTATGATGTGTATTATTGTTGAATTATTTCTTGTTGTAGAGCAGCAACAATATTTTACTGGAAAAATGACCTTATCTGAGTTTTGTCTTGTAAATGTATGACTTAGAATACTCCATTATTTCTTGTAATTGTATTGTTCATATAATTTCCGAAACTCTGTGTCTTTATTGAAATATTAAACCTCTCTTTCCTCAGATTCGTGTACATACAATGGTCCTAATAGATATTTTTGACATTTTAATTTAATCTAACAGTAGTATTAACCATCTACTCCATCAGGTTTTCATACAAGACTCAGGGTCATGTTTCCTTTTTTTCATCTCTTTACTTACATACTGTTCCGGCCTTTGCGTGGGACTCAAAGATCAGCACTCCTGCCAGTTCCCTCTTTACCTGTGCAAGCAGGAAAGACAGACGCATAACCCAGCCTGATCAATAAGTTGTTCTACTTTCTGCTGCAACAAGGAGAAACCAAAAACTGTGCACCCAAATGTCCGTGCTCTGTGGGAGCATATGTTAGCCGAAGTCTCTCTGCAGTCTCACGGATGCCTCAGCAGAGCATTTATTGGACATTCTTGCATAGTTTTCCATCTGAGTTACTCAAGAGTTGCAGAACATGTAATTAATTCATCCCCCTAATCTTTGTGAATCTTGGTGATAATAACAGAGATTAATATAATTAGTGATAAAAATAAAGGCCTGATACTTGAAAACATTTCTGTGATTACTGTCAGGTCTCCTGCAGGTATATCAGATATACTGGGGACCAGATTCTGAACACTAACACCTTTTCATCTGCCTATTTTTGTGAACTGCTAACCTGCAATCTGTAGAAGTGTACCTGTACTCCAAATTAAAGTGTGACTTTTCTCTCATTATCTACCTCCACTCATTGCTTCTGAAAATTACTAAAAAGTCAGAAACGGGCTGAGATGGAGGTGATCAGTGTGTGGATGTGAGACAGGAGTAGTTCAGGGACATCAGTATAATAGGGAATTACAAGACACTCACTTAGACCAGTATGAGGCTCTGAAAGCGTTAGTTTGAGTTTTTGTTCTGGTTTTACTACTTAATAAATGTCTGTCAAAATTCAATTACCTTTAGAATATTTTTTATGCTTTTTCTTGCAGTCGTACATTCTTTTCCCACAGTGAACAGAAGCCCTGAAGTGCTCTTAAATCTACCAGCGTTCCCTAGCAGACAAGGCACTTCTGCAGCCTGTTTTGTTGTGTTATTACGATGCTTTACTATGTCATTTCAGACAACAAGGAGGCAGTCATACAAGGCAACATCTCTGCTCTTGTGAGTCTGGTGGTTCTGAACAGGGCGGTAAAGCAGCTGTAGATCTGTTTGGAAATGACCAATGTTTGGCAGAATCTGAGCAAAAGAACAAATCTGACTAGACGCTGTAACACTTATTTCTCAGAGTAGAGTTGTACTAAAACAATAGGAAAAGTGCAATTCTATATCATGAAATGAATGGAAAGGCTCAAAAGAGGAGTTGAGCTGTTTTTACCTAAAAAAAAAGGTAACTTTTATATATTTCCCAGTTTTTATGTGCATTGACACCGGCATTGATTCTGTATAAAGCTCAAAAATGTCTCACATCTGCTTTACATTTCAAATATAATGAAGGGCTGATGGGTTCATGACGTCTCCCTGATCTAATAAATGTAGGTGATCATCACTTTCATGCTTCTACACTGCAAAAAAGGTCTGTACAAAAATAAGAAACTTAAACTCATTATTGTATTAAAATGTCTTATTTCAAGTAAATCATCTGCCAGTGCAGTAAGAAAATCTCAAGTTTTCTTAAAATAAGAAATTATCTAGGGATTATAGAATGCTAAAATTCTTATTTCAAGTGCATAGGGCAAACAGTTACTGTGTCTGCCATACTCATCCCCCAAGAATGTAACTTGTTTTGTTATAAATATTGCTTAAAATTAGTCGTAATATCTAAGTGGGGTTGCTAAAGATGAAAATTCAGTCAAATGATCTTAACAAGATATTCTCAATATTTAAATAAATCTAACAAATGATCATTCAAGATAAATATTCCAAATTCAAGTCAGTTTATCTAAGTCACATATTCCTTTTTTTGCAGTGTATTCATCAGAATGTTCTGCCAAATGTGACGAAAAACCTTGAATCGGTGTGTACTCACAGTGGTGGACAGGTGAGATAAAGCTTTTATATGAAGCAGCTCCTCATAAATAATCTCCAAATCATCTGTGGTTCTCTCTGATGGACTACGAACAGAAAACATGTCAAATACATCATGACTGCATTACTTTATTTAACGTTACTGCTCCACTGCATCAGAGACCTACTGTTTTCTGAGAATCATCCTCATGTGGGCGTCCGGCCCAATCTGCGAGAGGAGGAGCAACGTGTCCTGCAGCTCCTCTTGGCTCTCCTTGCTCTCCTCTTCACTAGGTAGAGGAGCGTCCTCCTGTTCGTCATCCAGGAAGCGGTAGAAAAGATACTTGTCTTGAAAGTTCAGCTCCTGGTCCACTGCAGAACAATAACACAACATGGGCATCCAGGCTTAAAATGTGAAATCTCTGCCTCCCACGTTCATGCATGCAGACACAGACATCAAACAGACTCTCACCATGGTTGAGAACACCTTCTTCCAGCAGCACCTGCCACATGCCCACAGCCTGAATGCGGGAGTGGATGCACGAGCTCTGCTGCATCTGCCAGTCGACCAATTCTGTCCCCACACAACATTGTCTGGGGAAAAACAGCACCGTATATAAATTAAATTAATCCTCTGGCCTAAAAACTGTCATAAAACACCTGAATCTCCACATCCTGCAAACTATTTTGTCTGAAATAGGCAAAAAAAATCACACAAAACTGGGATATTTCAGTAATTAAAGCTGCAGTACAGTTCAATAGGGAGAAAACCTATTCCATGATGGCCTAATTTTAATTGCATGATTGACAGCTGTAGTTATCAATCACTGATCAGTGATCTGGATGTGACTCTCCATAACATTTCCATAACAGCATGAAATGATTCCAACTCATCTATCTACACTCCATAAGTATCTGGACTTGTATTGACACCCCTTTGGACCTCTTATTAAGCAAATACAATATTTAAAATCATCTCCAGCAGAAAAAAATCACCTGGAAGTAATAAAATAAAATAGTTCTTTGACTTTGACAACTTAATTCCAGCAAAAACAATTTTCTGATGATTTGTTTTAGCTAAAAAAAAACATTCAGTGACAACAAGTTCAAAATAAATTTAATCAGAATCAGACAGCAATCATATTTGCTGGGAAATATGTTTATTTATAATGCAAGATCAAATCAAAATGTGAGTTAACAAAAAAATGTCTGAATATATTTTTGTGAGTTAAAAGCTTATGTAGCATATTTTCTTTGTGAAAGAGTACAATAATTTGTGTGACA
>JAPQRQ010000015.1:22397706-22432512 GCA_037367365.1 Apogon talboti
TGAGATGAGATGAGATGAGATGAGATGAGATGAGATGAGATGAGATGAGATGAGATAAGATGAGATGAGATGAGATGAGATGAACCTTAGTTAGAAACTCGAAAACCTTATAAAATTCAATTGGCAGACTGAGTATAAATTAAAATAAACATTAAAAACATTAAATCAAAAGTACATTATTTAAGCATAGTAAGAAATGGTGGAGTTAGAAATACGCATAGTAAGTCAAGCCATATTCATACATAATTATTTCTATTTGTTCATTTACATATGATTTTTGATGCATATCAAAGTTTATCAAATCAAGTTTTTTTTTAATCCTGTTGTTTCATTCTCTCACCACAAGATGGCAGCTCATTCTCTGTTAACAGTTTCCATCAGTCATAAATCAGCCCAATGTGTGATTCATTACCCATTTAGACTTGTAAAAAGCAATATATTCTGACTGACTTGACCTGAAAAACAAGAATGTTTGAGACTGTTACCAAGGTCTCCCTGAAAGTGATTCTTTTTTTTCTTGGAACAATCATTATATCCACAACACTGCACAGTTTCTCTGAAATACAGGCATAATAAAATCCACTTTGGAATACTCAGGGCTGCAGACATTTTTGTTACTTTTGAGATCTCCTCCTGAAGGTCAAGGTCCACTTTTGTAAAACCATAGTTTTCCCTCCCAAGCAATTATCCTTTATCTTTAGCAGAATTTACGTTTTCCATCACAGTACATCTCCATCTCTTGTCAGGTTGAAAAGTGGGATGCAAGGTTGAGCTCAGGCTGAGGCATGTACAACACAAAAACATAAATTCCTGTAACGCTGCATACATACCACCGATTCACAGCAGCAACAGACCAACACAAAACAATATGTGAGGTTGTAATGTGAGTAAGGCCCTCCACCTCTGTTACTTAAAGAAGGCGACGTTTAATATGCTTTTCTTAAGAAAAACAAAATTTAAACCTTTCATAATGAGAGGCAATACCGAGAGTAACTACCTTAGTAAAACAGTTTACAGTATAAATCATATTCTTAACATAAAAAAATGAATGACAACCAACAGTCCAACCAATATACACCAAAACATAGAGAAAAAAGAAAAAAAGAAAAGAAATTAAATCATCTAAACATGAGATGACCAGTAGAATCAGTTTTGTTTATTTGTTCAAACACTATAATAACAGTAAGTGTTTATTAGATGTTTTTCAGTAAAAATAAGGTATTTTCATACTTTAATTCACTGATCATATAGATGTTCATAAAAGTTCAGAGCAAATTCCAAGGTTATTATATTGAGACAGACAAAACTGAAGAAAAAGTGACTTTTTCTGTCAAATAAATCATTAACTGAACATAAAGATAAGCATCTACAACCACTGTCATTTGTCAAACTCCATGGGTTTTATTGGTGAATAAGTGTTGCAGAAGATGACTGTGTTTCCATGTTCACTACGGAGTCTCTGAACGTCCAAATGGGTCATATCTGATGACGATGAAAAGCTGAGAATCTCCATTTTATAGGAATTATTTACATGTATTGATAGGATTAATGGTTCAAAAGTTATTTAACATTTAAATCAGCATGTACTTTTGGTCTCTTGAGGCTCTTTAGGTCTTTAAGGGTTAAATATTTTTACTAACCTTTATATACTTCAGCCTCACCATTATAACTTACGGTTACAGTAGTCAACAGCAGTTACAGTAACTTTACAGACTTTTCAGCAAAGAAAACCTGCCAGGTGTGAATACAGTTTGTACTTTGTCCCTGTCTGGATTAAGTTTCAGACAGTTTCTCAAAGGTTCCACTGGCAGCTCTGTCCAGATATCTTCACCTGCCCCCGTTTCCATTTGCTTCGTCTTTTTTCATTCGATGTTGTTTGAGGGGTTGCTATAGGGACGATTGGCTTCACTGCGGCGTGCCATGTTACCCCTGGGAGAAAGCCCACTGACTGTGTGTATATATGGTTTTTCAGACACACACCGTTGCTAGGAGATGATCCTGCAAGCTTGAAGTGGTAAACACATGCAACCCTGATGTGTGCATGCTTCCTTTTAGATGCAGATGAATAATTAGGAAACATTTCTGCTGCTAAACAAATCCCTTATGAACAGTGAAACACTGTTAGGGTCAACTTCCTGTGATAATTTTACCTTCTCTTATTAACTTAAAACCTTGTAAGCAGTTAAAGTAGATGTGAATCCTATTGAAAAAGCCAAAGGAAATGATGTTTAGAACAATTTGCTCAGTAATTGACACCACTTTAATTTTTCATCCCAGTCTAAAAACTCACATTCCATCCCCTTAACAGTTAAATGTCAATACATTTACATAAAACTAATTAAGCCAGAGCATTGTAGGGCATGATGTGCAATATCAATAAACAAGGCATTCACATGAAGCATGTTGATGTAAATGAAGACTTTCTAAAAACCCACACATCAGATAATGTCTGACTTGGAATGTGAGGGCAGATAACTCCAAAAGGAAATGCCTGAGGATTGGACCTTTTCCAGTGATGTCTGGATGTTTTAAAACATTATAATATACAAATGTGATGTGCAGGGTTAAGAAGCCCAGTACGCGGTGATATGTTTTAATAATGTGCTTTTGGAGAGTCAAAAATTCAAGGACAAACGCTCTGCAGTGTTGATAACAGTTCAATATTTCATGTTTTGTCCAATTAAAAATGTAGATGGGATTACGCTTCGGGCACCTTAAAAATGATCACGCTCACAACAAATGTTTGCTAAATAGATCACCATCTGCTTACATGCTGCAGTCTGCTTCATTTACTATCAATAATTACTGTTAATTTGCATGTTGTTACATAATTCTCATGAAATGTATTGTAAGACTGCCTCAAATACAACATAAACAGTAGAACCGTTTGAAACAAGTAGTACATTCAGTTACATTTTTATTAACATTTCTTTGTATGTGTTCACACTTGGCTTTGAAAAAAATGCAAATTCATAAAGTATTTTGTTGCTATCCATATTCTTCCTACATGGGTTGCGTTTTGTTCTCTAGGTCAGTTTGATTGGATGATATTTTTGCAATGTAGGTTCCGAGCCACAGAGGAAATCTGATGACACTCTCATTCTGTATCATTGTGTTCAAGCTAAAGTGAAAACACAGCTTCTTTTTTGTGAATGAAACAGGTAGCCTACTTTTACAGTGCATAGTCATGTATGCATCTATGTAATGTAGCTGTGTATGTAAGTGTATACCACTATGTACAATCATATCATTACAGCAGTATAAAGCTGTAATATAAGGAGCTGCTCTAGGTTAGTAGTGGTTACTTTCGCACCATACTATTTAAATTGCTGAATAACACAAGAAAAACTAGTGCAACAATGGCTTTTACCACTTAAGCAAAGAACTATGACACTAACAATGAGCTATCAGTTTAATTTTTATCATTTCATATTACTGGAAATACTGTAACTGGTCTACGCATGTCTTTCATAATAATGTCTTTCATTATAGAAGGCCCTTGATTACACAAAACTATATAGAATTGATTATTCTGGAATGGAATCTAGAATATATTCTGGAATATAATCAAATCTTCTAAAATTGAACATATTCTAGAATACAATCCAGAATTTATTCTAGAATAGACTAAAATATTCTATGTGGGAGGGAATATTTTTGTACTTTTGATACTGATACTTCTGTAGGTTTTTTGAGAACAGTTTTACTTGTCACAGAGTATTTTTCACTGCAGTATTACTCAAGTAAAAAATCTGAGCACTACTTTGGGGTTCGTAGAGGTAGGCTATAGGAGTCTGGGGTAGTTTCCAGCTGCTCAGTTGGTAATCCAGCCAGCCTTGGCCAAAAGTAGTTCCCATGCCTCACACAGCAGAATTGCATCATTAGAAAAAAAATGTTGTTACAGTAAGGTATCTTAATGCTAAGATATTCTAACAATCACTCACTGAAGCCATTGGAGAGTTTGTAGGAATCCTGCAAAGCCTTGGTTGCAAAACATGAGCAGTGTACAGGTCCAGTGATCTGTTTTTGTAGTGAAAGGTGGACTTTTGCCAGCGGGGAGGTCTAGGTGAGCTGTGATATATGGTAAAGTTCTTTCCCACGCCGTTCCCCTACAACTCCTCGTGTCTCCACGCCTGCAGTACAGAGACAGAGGAGGAGGAGGAGGAGGAGGAAGAGGGGGGTTTCAGTCCTGGAATGTGTGCGCGCTCCTGATTCCCTCTGTTCTCTTTGCTCGCGGCGCGCCGCACAGACAGTCTCGTGAACGCGCTCGACCCGCGACAGGTCTGGAAGTGCGAGGAGGAGGCAGGAAAACGGTGGAGCAGGGAACGATGGCGGTGGGCAAGAAGAAGGGACAACTTTGATACAACACAACCGGGATGTTTTAGGGCGATCTTTCGACGGTGCCTAACACGATGGAGCAGCTACAAGGTGAGAGCTGTCCAAAGTTGTAGTTGTACCTTGGAGGTGGTGTTCGGGACGAGTGCTCACATTTTCAGCGGCTCGGAGTCAAACTGCCACAATGAATTGTTCAGGCTGAAACACCAACGTTAGCTTTAGTTAGGTAAAAACATACAGCTGGTGGCGTGAGTTTTACTCAGTTTGTTGGTTTATGTCGACTGAAGTGTTTCTAACGAACTGCAACCAGAAAAGTTTAGAAATACTTTAATTATTAGCATAGTTTGCAGTTTACGGACGCTAGCAGCAGCACAACTGTATTACTAACACTTAACCTTAAGCTAGCTTTCAACTTATACGTTGACTTTTAACTACTATTCACGTTTTAATTCGTGTGGTCAAAAATAGATTTACCCGTGAATTAAGTAAGAACAGTCAAGGATAGTGAAGTAATCGGCTCTGTATTAACACATTGTCCCGGTTTTCCTTTCTTCAGATGACTTCAATGTGTTTGTTTAGCTGAATTGCTCCAAAGAAGCTCCGCCGGACCCATGGCACCGTTTGCGTAAAAGTACAGGGGGATAAAGTTCAACAACAGACAACTAGCAACCTTTCCGTAACCGGCTTTTCTACCAGGGCCGAAGTCAAAAAACAGGCGAAAATGATTAAAACGGAGAGTAAAGGGAGCGAGAGGACCCTGAGGAGCGCGTCCCCTCACAGAAACGCATACAAGTCGGACTTCCACGCCATTAAATGCTCCTTTGATGGTCAGAAATCTGAGGGCGCCACCAAATCATATGCAAATGGATCCAGTGACACCCGGGAGGACTCGAGGGGTAGGCCATTTGGGACCCGGGTGAACAAGATAAAGAACATATTCCTGCAAATGGATGGTCAGCAACAGGAGACCCAGGATGCAAAAGTGACTTTGAAGACTGAAGTTTCCCCACCAAAGCTGCAATTTCCAGTCAACACACACAGAATGAACTTCAACAGTCCTACAAGCCCAGAATCACTTAATTTAGATAAAACACCCAAGGGGGAAGATGTTGAGATTGATAAAGTGGCTTTGGCAGAGAAGTTCTCTGTGACCAGAAAACTCTTTGAAAGGGGCATCAAAGAGCAGCCTGCAACTGAGAAGTCCTCACCAAACAGAGTAGTGAGTCGTTTGTCTCTTGGTAGTGCGTCTGATGAAGGGAAGAGCACAAGGAGAGTGTCAGGATCATTTGAGACAACCACAAAACCAGAGCAAACTGCTACACCAACAGCCAAATGTTGGCAAGATGAGAATGCTGACGGTGACAAAAGGCATGTGTCCAGGGTGTCGCTGAATGCAGGACCTGTCTCCAAGAGGTTGGAAAATTATATGGCAGAGGATGACTCAGAAGACAACAGCACAGCTGTTGTCAAAGGGGGAGTGATATCTGCTAAATACAGTACCACTGAAACTTTACTGCCTACCTCCCCAACAAGGGACAGCTTACATAAACCGACTCCCCCTGTTAAAGAAGCCACTAACACAACACCTGTAACGTATGCCACTAGCAAAAATGCAACTCATACAGCATCAGTCTCAAGTGTTGCGCTCAAATCAACATTTCCATCCACTAATGCAGCTTACAAATCAGTTTCTCCACCGGGCGAAGCCACTCACAAACCCCTCTTACCAGAACAAACGACTCCAATAAGTGGCTACAAGCGTTCCTCATCATCTTGTGATGGCTTTGGTAGGACATCTGTGGGTGGGGATGATGGCAAGCCACATAGTCCTCCCCCAAGGGACGTGCAGCAGCCTCAACCAATATCTGGGGGAATTCAGAGCACCAACAGGGCCAGATACTCTGAAAAAACGAAGAGTAATGACAATGTGGTACAAAGTCCCACCAGGGATAAGTCCCCCAGCCAGACCTCATCACTGGATTCCAGGGGGGTGGGAATGGTGCGGGCAGAACTGGTGGTAGTTCAGAATGAGTCCTCAGAGAGTGATGAGAATGAAGACGTGGATGTTAAAGATAATGTTTTTGAAGACCAGAAGGTGCAAAGCTCAAAAGATGTACCAACAGACTTGAAAAGGACCTTCTCACCTGAAAAGCAGAACTGTAACCCTGCCCATCATATCATAGCAAGAGATGTCACAAAAGAGAAACAAAGTGTAGCAGAGACACGTAGAGTCTCAGAGGGCAGTGAGCAACTTGGGCTAAAGGAAGAAAGTCAGCGAGACACTTCAGTTCTTTGTCAAGATGATGTAGATAATCGCGAGGAAGATGATGAGGTGGCAGAGGAGGAGAGTGAGCTGGAGGAGCAGGTGGGCCAGAGCATCCTGGATAGAGCCTCTCCAGTCATATATGGAATAGAGAACGCAGCATTTGTGGATGACAGGGATGTAGACCAGGTCCTCAGGGAAGAGGAGGAGGAGGAAGAAGATGATGATGAAGAGGAGGAGGAGGATCAAATGTATAGGGACTATGATGACTGTTATGAGGCCCCTGGTTTGTCAGATGAGGAGGAGCCTCCCCAAAAGAGGAAAATACAGTTCTCTACTGACCCCATACTGGTATGTATCCTGTGTTGTTTACATCAGAATAATTGCTGCTTATCTAAAACCTAATGCACAGCACATTCATTATAAACCACTGTCCCACTGATTCAGCAGACTTAGGTGTTTCCCTGCAGGCATATAACAGATTAGAGCAGACTGAGAATGAATGCTCTTACAAGACATGTTGATGCCACAGCTTCTGCACTGTCTCATCAAAACACTTCACCACAGTTCAGACCATCAAACCTGTATTTTGCCTAATCTTAGTGCTCAGTGAAGCTCAGAGTTTGACATCTTAGTCTCACAGTACAATGACCCAGCTGAGACGAAAGGGAAGGAGTTTGGGGCATAATGTTGTTTGTGGTATTTTTGGAAATATTGTTGATATTGCATAAGAGCTTGTGAGAGCAGGGCCACAGCTGAACAAGTGCAGCACTGAGATAGAGACATGTGAGATGGTACAGTAAGAAATCAGGGCCATGTCTGAGTCAGTGAATATTTTAGCTCCTATAGAGTAACTCCAGTCTGTTTGTGATTCATGTGTTGCTCTCATAAGGGACTTTTTACTTCTGACTAACGTGGATATTTGAGGAGGAATTTGGGGATATTGTTATTCACTCATGTATTTTACAGACCATAGCTCAGTTATCTTATTACTGCTGGGGAATTCCCGATTTTAATTTCCACTAGATTGCACTGATATTATTTTTTGTGAAAGAATTCCCTAATGCAGTTAAGCTTTCATAGCTCTCTAAACTCTATTAAGGCTTTGTAAAACTTGATAGCTAAGAAAACTGTTACAGAATGTTGTCGAGTTCTTGAGTAATATGTTTATATAAATGCTTGCTGTGAGGTGTGGGCACTATATTGGATTAACTCGATAAGTTTGAGTTTCTAATGTGAAACATGCCTAAATATATTAAATTATTGCTCCAGCACCAGCCTTTCTCTATAGTTGTGACCACAATGTAGGCTCTTAGTCTTTGAGAGTCACCTGCAGGAGTGAGCTTTGCTGTTAAACAGCAAGATTGAGTAATGGCAGCTTTAGCCGCTAAAGAAAACAAAACAGTACAGGTAGTCACGTCACCTCAGAGATAAGGAAATGGCTGGGTTTGGCAATGTCTGATGTGGAACAGGCTACCATCTTATGTAAAGTTTATTGAAATTGTCCTAAAGGTAGTTACAAACCCGTTGTACCTTGTAGATGAATTTAAGTATCAAAAGCCTGCATTAACTTGGAAAAATATCTAGGCTTAAGTATGACTTCACATAGACTGAAAAAATGTATCAAAATGACAAAAATAAAGATTTAATTTTTAGCAATATCATCCAACCAAATTAGCTTTGCTCCAACTCCAAGTTTCTAACATGATATTCCAGCTGATTATCTGTTTGTACTACTGCAACTCATCATGTTAAAAAACATTACCCATGAGTATATTAGGGTGTGGAGGATGTGGACCTTGTATCTCCCATCACAGATATTCACTACCACTATATCTAATCAGTATTTTACAAGAATTGAGTAAAACAAATCACTCTGGTGCATTCCACACAGCCTGTGAATAGTTCAGTGTTTATCCAGCCTTTAAAATGTGCTGTTATCTCAGGGTGTATCCCCCTCCCCATCCCAGTCATCATGGCAGGGGGTCCTGGGAGAGGGGACCAGAAGCTGACCTGGACTGGACACAAACAACAGTGTCTCTCCTCCACCCTAAGTGAGGCTATGACAGAGATAAACACAGCTTTTGACATCACAACAATAAGTTAGGCTGTTTTTCCTCTCTGTTGTGGTTCACATCGTCTTATTTAGACTTCAAACAAAAGAGAATTTGCAGACCAAAGGCTGTTAATTTTAATAATACTTCATACTAGGGGTGGATGAAACAACCAGAATGTTATGGTACAACATTATATTACTGTATTGGTGTGTGTATATGTATGTGTGTGTGTGTGTGTGTGTGTGTGTGTGTGTATATATATATATACATATATAAAAAATTAATGTATACATTTGTTTAAGAAATGGTCCATAATAGTGTTAGTATCTTAAGTGCCCTGAGATGATTTTAAATGATGTGATGCTATATAATTAAAATAGAGCTGAATTGAAATTTTCAATATAACGATACAATACTTCATCATATTTGATTAATTGTATTTTGGCGTTTTCAGCAATCACTCAAGTCATTTGGGAATCTTCTTGCTTTCTTTGCTGCACAAATCACATTAATTGGTTAAGTCTTGAAAGGATCCATCCTTGATTTTTTTTTTTTTTTTCCCTAACATGGCCTACCCTGAATATGTAACTGAGACACTGAGGTATAGCTCTGGCGGTGGAAACAGTATTGTCAAATTTCTGCCACTTGGCACATTTCTGCTGTTACACCATGGATACTGTCATATCGCCCCTAGCTTTAGTTAATTATATGGACTAAAATGAAACACTATTCAGAAAACATGGAAATATCAGTAAGCATGTGAACAGTGCTGGTATCGGAAGACTTATTGTTTCCGTCTATGCTAGCATGCCCAGTTGGCTGCGAGAGCACCTTATGGTTCTTATATGAAAATGGTGCAAAGTAAGGTGAGCATGTGTCGCCAATGTACTTTTCATCTGCTTTGCATAAAAGATTACATGCAGCTGACAGACTAGAAAGAACATAGACAGATTCAGCAAAACGGTGACATGCACTCATTCAGACCATAGACTGTGTTAGATGGTTTGCATGGACAGTAAGTGATCATTTGTACCTGTGAACTGACAGAGAGGTCTCCTGCTGGCACTCCATCATTCTCCACAATCTGCCAGTTAGAGGAGCTGTAGCTAAACAGGAGAAAAGAAGTGATTTGTGCTTCTACTTCACAACAGGATTAGGTCTCTGCGTAACCCGAGTCATCTTGATAGTGTGTCCTGTGTGGAAGAAAGGTCCTCTTTGTGAAGAGAAAGAAAAGTCAGTGATCCAGAGGAAAAGCCCTGAATGATCTGTGCAGAGTGATGTGATAAATCCTAAAAGTGAGAGTCTGACATGTTAGATTGTGATAGAAATACATAAAAATATGTCGCTGCATAGAGGGTTTACAAACACAGCTGCAGTTACTTTGTACTTGAGGTGGGTGTTGTTTTTATAAGGGTTTCTTCTGCATATATTGTACATTAATGCAGACTCACAGTTTAGTAGGGCGCTGAAATGCCGCATTTCCCATTGCTGCTGTGTCAGTATATAACTGCTGTACCCTCTGGCTGTATAGGCAGTAATCATATTGCACCATTACTTAAAATTATATCTTTGTTTTTTGGTCAGGATGTTCCTCCCTTTTTAACAGCAAATAAAACAGTTGTCTGTGTTCAGGCAGGTCCTCATTTGAAGACAAGTTTCAGGTCCAGATTGCTTTTATTAATCAGTTTTCATTTTTGCTTCCTCCATAAATTTTCTTCAGCCTCTGACTCTGATATGGCAACAAGCTTAGAGCTACTGGATGATTAACACTCTCGCTGCAGGTGTCTTATCTGCGTGGGGACAAAGACTGCACAGTCAATTGGAAAGCAGTTATGTGGGGTATCCAGAGAGGATTTCAGGGCATTTTTCTGAAACATTGCACACGAGGACAATTAGAACAGAAGTTATGATCCAGTTAACCGTAGCAGACAAACGGAGACATGGACAATTCACAGGAAGTACCACCAGCAGTTCTTGGTCAACACATTGTCTGTCCTGGAACACACAGGGTGTGGTGACGGATTGAAGAGTTTATTATGACTGAAAGAATTCTTTTTTTCCCTTTTGTTTGCACTGTAGATGATTAGACTGTCCACACTGGTCACTGTTCAAGCATATGCCTCCTTTTGTCAGTCTGGTCTACCATATAACTGCAGTGCAGCTTTTTTCTGTAAACCCTTCACCTGCTTCAGGTAGAGCACTGTTTGCAGACATTCATGTGGATTGAGATAAGGGTATAGTACTCTGAATCTGTTCTGAACAAGGCAGAATCCTGTCCTTTGTATTTCATTTAATCAGTTAAAAGTAAAAACACAGTTTTCTATGGTGTTTGCTGCCAATCCATCCCATGGTGTTATGCTTTCCATTTCCTATCTGCAATGGGTTCTTCTGCTGACCAGAGGAATGTGTCTGACATGACTCCACCCTCATCCAACCAGCAGAGAGAGACCTTAGGATCTGGGTTCACTCCAGACACCTGGGCTAGTGGGTGGCTATTCTAAAAGACAGGGCTGAATACTAATGCAGTCAGCTCAATGCCATTCATTAAACAACTTGGCATGGGACGAGTCTTGTGCTGATTGTGGCTGCCTTAAACAGCTCATTATGAGATTACAGGCAAACACATTAGTGAGTGCTGTGTATTTTCACTGAAAGTTAACAGTGATTGTATGTGTAAAAGGGTTTCAGCAGCCCTTTCAGGACAAAAGTAGCTTTTGTGGGCCATTTATAAACAAACCTGTTCAACCTGTTTATGTTTGCTCTCCTTTGGAAATATGATTCCATTATGGCAGCTGTGGTTGGACTCCACCTCTTCCTGCTGTAGTTCATAGTTTTACACACATTGGCTTAAGGCTGGAAAAATAATATATGCTGTTGCATTTGTAGTGTGGAATAGTCAACTTCAAAAGGCACACAGCAAGTACAAGACAAGATTTAGCACTCTGTGATCACACAGGACCTGAGAACCGGGCCCCATATCTTCCTTAATGATTGTATGATGTGTGCCTGGCTGCCACCCCAGCCCTAGCTTGCCCTCACAGCATGTTTTGATTTGTTGTCTTTTTGTAGGGCTGCTTACATTACAAGCTCCCCCAATCCAGTGGTCAGCCCTCATTTTGCACTGGAAAGAGATTTCTCTGGTTTGCTCTCCTCACAGCTGCTGACTCATTTCCCACATTGGTATTCTGTTGTGGGGAGGGGAATGAGGGAAAGATGGAGAGGGTTTTCAGTGTGGGTGTGGGCAGCATGTGGTACATCTGTGCATGTGAGCACATGCTAAGAGGACAGGACAGACCACTCCAGCTGTACTATGTAGAGGTGAAGGGCCCACACATAGTGTTCAGGGCTAGAGGAAATGGAAATATGGAAATTGCCCAACAGTCTAGTGACCCACGCTATATACACAGTCACTACAGTAATAGCAGCAAGTATGTTAATAACAGTAATAAATGTGTGTTGTTTGGTGACTTTTTCTAAAATTATGAGTGATTAAAAAATCAGCAAGTATATAAATTAAGGTTCAATAAGTAATATTTTCTGCTCTGAAATGCTCAAGATGCTCGCCATTAAAGGTTCAATATATAAGGTTTCGGGGGCTAGTTGCAAAAATGGAACATAATATTCATTAATTATGTTGCTTGTGTATAATAACTTGAAAATTGTTTTCATTATCTTATAATTCAATGTTTATTTGTAATACTCCTGTTATTAAAAAGCTGTGATGAGAGCCTCATTTGCAGCAACTGTAGGTAAAAATTTGGGGGTTTTGTGTGTTCCAATCTGTAGTTTCACCACCAAATGTCACACACTGAACCTTTAAAACAGAGAAGTGGATGCTCTGTCTTCATTCATCCCAGTTTGCAACTGGTGGGTAATTTTTTTCCCCTCTGTTTTTCTGCAAGTTAGCACTATGTGTTACAGACTATCATAATTTAGCCACAATGTACAGTTTAGTATTACATAATTCAGTCATTTAACAAGTTTTCAGCAGTTAATGTGTTAAAAAAAACAAATCTCTCTACACAGACCCCAAGGGATATATGGTGTTAAAAGAATGTATTAAATAACTTTGAATGACATACCATTCTTCTTCTGCCCATTACTTGTTGGAGTCAGTATGCCAGATCAACAGCTGTGTGTTACGGTTTTATCCGGTGGTCAGCTGGGCATGTGCTGAGCAGTAAATGGAAAATGAGTGTTTGGTCTGATAACTGGAGACAGTGATAACACTGTGCACTGTGTAAGGGGTATTTTTGTGAGCATGGGGCTAGTAAAGAGATTGATTTCTGTCTTTCTTGTGAAGAAGACAGTGGTTGAGTGATTAGGTTTCAGTAAAGAACAGAACATTGTTCGAAAAAGGCCTGCGAGTCCATGGCAACAGAGAAGTCAGACATGGGAGTAGAGGGGGAGGTAAAGGAGGAAACACCAAGTGAACTAATGCTGCTGCTCAGCCTTTGCCGGGACACAGGATGCACTGGTGTTCCCTTTTTTCTATTAGCCTACATTTTCAAGCCTTAATTACTAAAGTCTCCAAAGTAACAACTAAAAAGCATTTTTCTGCCTTAATGAAATTTCTGTCTGCTCTAGTTTTGTGCATCCATTTTTAACTGTCTAAATTGGTTGATAAACTTTGCCATTTCGTTTCATAGTGGCGTATTGTTCAGAGACAGGGAATGTTGGTTTTAAGATGCAATTAGGGCAGCTATGTCTTGAGGAGCCTGTTGGATATAAAAAGGGTTTATATATTTATAGTTTTTTAGACAGCACACTTTGGTATAATAAAGGGATAACGAAATGTAGTTTGACAGGCCTGTGACAATATGGTCCAAGAAGGTGGAGGATTCAGAGGGAGGGGAACTCTCTTGGGTTGATGGAGGGTAGAGGCCCCATGAAAAGCAGTCCTGCCTTCACCACAGAGCTGCAGTGGTGTGCATAATCTGCCACTGTCTAGTCTTCTTTCATTTGGGAGGGGTACCTATGAGTGCACTGAAGTAGTACATGAATGTTCTGAATCGAGATAACACAATAAGAATCTGGTAGCATAAATGTCTCAGAGAAACTGTGGTACTATTTCACTTTGACAAATTGAACAGACTCCCATGCAGAACACAGAGCTTATTCTAGAAGCGTACTATCTGCACCATGTTGGGTTGTGTCCAAATGCTACACAGTGAGGAAACCGAAAGACAGGGGGAAAAGGAGATTGGCTGCGGCTGATTCCTCAAGTCTTAACACGTTGCAGGATCTAGACCTCAGACTCTGTTGCCCAGAGTGGAAATATTTACTTGATTACATCATACATCAGTCGTCATGAATAATCTCTCTATCAAAGGCTAATCCTATAGCCTTGCTCCCTTTTTGTTATTTGCTGAATGATCACCTGCTCTACAGTGTTTGATTTAAGGACCAATTTAAGGACTCCACCCAGATTAAGCCTAACAATGACCAAGCAGGGGGCTGTGTTACAGACCAGTCCTGGACTCATCACCATAATCAGGAGATAAGATTAAGCTCCCAATGGAGTCTTGCAAGGATTTTTCCAAAATAAAAAACATCAGATTGCCTGTTTGTTTAATCTAACTTCCTCTAGATGAGTGCACTTGAAAATCTAAAGGAGTTTTCTAAGATCTTCTGTCGGATTCTGCATAAACATGTTACTAGACCTTGGTCCCCAAAAAAAATTCAGTGCAGAATTGTGTTTCTGCTAATCTTGTAACACACAGAATAACAGGCACACTGTTACTACATTGTAGTCACTGAGTCACAACAGATGGCTCTCTCCAATCCATTTTATGCAGAATATTGTGCTCACTTTAGCTTGTTTCTGTGAGTGTTTTACAAAGTGGATTATGTAGACCGTTCTGCCTGATAATATCAGTGGTATTAGATAAACAGCTCGGTTTTGTTTTAAGTATTTACATACAAAGCTGGTGTCTCAGAACTGGGTAATGGTAGTTGACCCAAGGTTTTAAGATAAGGTTGTTATTTTCATTAGTATTGCTCTTACTTTTACTCTGATGATGACAACACTTGTCGCCTCCAACCATTGATCTTTGCTATATTCACTCACTGCTTAGCTCTCCCCAGCTGTGCCCTACTTTCAGCGTTGCTCATACCCTGCCATATTATGTCTGTGTGTGTGTGTGTGTGTGCTTTATAATTCTAACCAGAAATCAGCCTCTGGGACTCACTCAGTGCTTTGTGAGGCCTGCCTGCAAAGTTCACAGCTTCATAAAACTCTGATGCAAGTCCTCTAGAGTGGATCTTCTGCTTTAGGGACGTTGTCACTGTTTTGAAGTTTAGAACTAGGTCCAAACAAAATGAAGAAGATTTATGATGCACAGTAACACTATTCATTTTGGTGACAATATGAGTTGATATGAGCAGCATGTGGGTTACTGACTGTTAGCTGATACTAAATCATTGGACAATTGGTAAGTGCCTGACCCAAGACTCAGAGCTTTATCTGAGAGGGAAATGTTAATTTGCAGAGTGTGAATATAAATGGTGCACATATATAAAATACGTTGTTTCTTTGACTTTTAGGCATTCCTTTGTATGCATTTATCACACATGCTCATGTTTCAGTGATGATGATGATAAAAATAATTATTAGAATGATCAGATAATTTATCAATCAGAAGTCATAAGATCAGTAGCCACTATTTGGTGAATAAAGAAATTATTTGTCTGAATCTCATCTCAATTGATCCAAAGGGTTGTAACATTAAGTAGCTTTTTAACATAAATCTGTCAAAGCTGAACTTCTTGACAAGCACACTTATGGTGTATTTTCAGTTTGGTCATTCAATATTTGAACCTTCACAGGTCTTCAGCACCTTCTCCAATGAGGAATATGATCGACGCAATGATGATGTGGATCCCGTCGCTGCATCTGCCGAGTATGAGCTGGAGAAGAGAGTAGAGAAGATGGATGTGTTTCCTGTTGAGATAGAGAAAGGTAGGATAAAGGGAGATGAGTGAGGGAAGATTTAGTAAGGGGGAAAACACATTTGTGTCATGTTACTTTTGCTCCATCTTTCAAAATTTCACTAATTTCTTCACATCCAGGAGACAATGGCCTCGGTATCAGTATCATAGGAATGGGAGTCGGAGCTGATCAGGGTCTAGAGAAACTTGGCATCTTTGTGAAAACCATAACAGAGCAAGGAGCAGCTGAGAAAGATGGACGGTAAGTTACTGTGCTGACATGCCACAAACCCACACGCTGTCTTCGCTAAAGACACAACTCAAAATGTTTGCATGTACAACAGGAAACATGGCGCGCAGTCACTGTACACTATACGACATAAGTATTTAGTGTCACCCTCTAGGAATTCCTCATTCCCGAGAGCCCAGCAACACACAAGAAAAAAACAGCCACATTTATTTATAACCTCAAGAGGAAGCTAAAAACTAATCCTGCTACTTGTGTTTCCCATGGAATTTTAGTTTGTTTTTATTGCCAGTTACTATAATTTTTTGTCATAAGTACAGCACATATCTCTTCAGTGGAATGCTTTTGAAACTTGTCCATCTTCTGTCTTTGTAGCATACAGGTAAATGATCAGATTGTGGAGGTGGATGGAATCAGTCTGGTGGGAGTCACCCAACTATTTGCTGCTACAGTCCTGAAGAACACCAAAGGCACTGTGAGGTAAAGTCAGAGACAATCTATTCAAGAGAGTCTGGGCTGTACTCATAAAGCTCAGTAGTACTTGTTCCTACTGATGAAATCTAAGGAAATCCTTACAGTTCATAAAAATGTCCCATTGAAGTTGCAACTACTGTGTATCCTAGTTATTCTCAAAGCTTCTAAAGTGAGAAATATTAGAGAGGAAACCTTTGAAGAGGCTTCAGTTTCTCAAGCAGAGGGGAAAATAGAGGAAGACAGAGGTAGAAGGCATTGTCCAAATTCTGAATTAAAGTGCATTTAATGAAATGCTAGCAATTAGAATGTACAGGGATAATTTTAGTGGTCCCCTGCATGTCTCTGTCTGTAGAAGTGAATATTCAACTTCATTGCTGGGACATGTCTTGATAAAGACTAAACTATCATTAAGCCTGTCTGTCTATCCTCTGATCATTATCACTTCCTTCCTAGTTTTTATTACCCCCTCAGCCGAGGGGAATTGTAATCGTTTGGTCGTCTGTCTGTCTGTCCATTCAACGACGTAACAACATTATCTGAAGAATGCATTGAGATATCTGCACCAAATGTATACTGTAGATGCATCTTGGCATGGAGCAGAAGCCTATTGAAAATGGGTGAAATTGACCTACATTTACAAGATCAAATGGCGACATGTCTTTTCAGCAACAACATATAATACCCTTGAAGTGGGTTACCTAGCAACAGATAAACAATAGGGCCACGTTACCATGGTGTCAGATGTCATGTGCATAATCAGACATGCCAGCTGAGAGGTTATTCAACTGAAAATGCCAGTCGAATTTACCAAGAAAGCAAAGAAATGGCATGGAGCATAAGCCTATTGAAAATAGCTCCATTCTGGCTGTGGGGTCTTAGTGTGCAGCACATTATGTTATTTATTTATTTTTATCAGCCATTCACATCTTTTAAAAGTATGTGTCATAATTACCAAAGGGGTCAGTCACACCTCCTCACTGAAGTAAAGACTCTTGCTTTTTGCTTTGAGAAGTGTACTAAAGACATGCTAGGACTATGGTGCTCTCTCAAGTCTCTCTCACAAGAAGTTGCTGGTGAAAAGTCTGGTATCTCAAAATGATATAAGAAATAAGTATGTTACCTGAAAGTTCAGAGATCACACAGTTAGTTTTTTGGCTTCAGACTCAAAGTATTGTAGAATGTGTTATTTATCAACGGCAAATGAAATACCTACGTGACTGGGTAAGGCCTAAACTGAATCCCAAAATTTGCATTTCCCTCTTGCATGTGAGCTAGAGGACAGATACTATAGTGTGGTGTTTCAAGAGGACAAATAAAATTTCCATTTTATGTGGGACACTAACAAACTCTGCACAAACAGGTTTTTAATTGGTCGAGAGAAACCAGGGACACAGAGCGAGGTAGCACGCCTCATCAGCGAGACCCTCGAGCAGGAGAAAAACCAGCAGCAGCAGCAACAGCAGCACCTGGACGACCCGTATGAGCACTCTACAGAGGAGGTGAGTCAGCAGGCCAGGACGTTTCAGAAATCTCACCTACTACTCATTCTTATCCCCTCTGCTGCACCCAGTCCAATCCCTCTCTGGTAAACCAGGAAATACAGTTGTCTGTGAGTAAACCATGCGTCACCACTGTGCTGTGTTGTAAGGTGTTCATTCGGCTGCCCGAGTTGTGAAATGTTTGTTTTCTGAAGAGCACCCAGCCACAGGCCAGTGGGTATGGTGGAGAAATGAATGTATGGCCCACACAGTATGGAAAAGTATGGAATTTGACTTTGACATTTCCAGGTTTGCATAAGTGTGGAAAATCATATGTGCTTCCAGACTATTACCTCTATTCTGTATTTATTTTTATTAATTAATCATACAAGTAGTCTTTTCCTTGTAACAGGCAGCCAAGCTACAAACATTGTATAATTATTTGGCAGCATAAAAATATGTGCTCTGAATGCAGCAAACTGTTCATGTCAGTTTTTAGAATTTAAAACTTTATTTACTTACTAAACATCAAGCTGTTTGTACTCCAACAGAGACGAATATTGTTTGAAAAATCTACTGTGAGGTGTGGAAATTTGACTGTGGAAACGTGTTATGGGGCATTTACTGTAACAGAAACATACACAACAGAAATTTGAGAAATTCCCTAGTGACTGTGTATATGCAAAATTTGAGTATCTGTGCAAAGTTACTGAGATTACTGCTAATGTTTCTTTCTAAAATGCTGCTGATTTCCTACTGACATTAGTAGCCAAACTTCCATGCTTTGGGCCACTCCGCCAGTGTTTGGCTTTGATGTATTGATGCAGATAACGGGGAATTCTGCTACTGGGAGTGTTGTTGACACATGCTGAGCATATTCTTGGGCATGTAGGGTGTGTTGGTGTGTGCAATATGTGATACCATTATGTGTCATATTTCAGGAGGAGCGTTATGAAGAGGATTCCATGGATGAGAGGATTCTAGGCTCCAATTTCTCTCCAGGGCGGAACGTAGAGGTGTTTGAGCTGCCTGATTCAGAGGTCTTGTTTATGCCGACCAACATGGACAGCTCCCAGATGGCCTTCAAGTTCAAAGAGGTATCCTACACACAACACTTGTACATGATATAGAAAGTTATGTCAAAGTTTTTATTCTTCTGTTAAAGGTTTTCTAATATTCTTTTCTCTCCCCACAGCTGCAGCTCAAACATAGCATTGCAGCAGCTGAAATAAATCAGCTTAAGGAAAAGGTATATTGAAAATGGAATGATGGTTTGGTCGTTTTTTTTTTTTTAAATCATGCTGCCTTTTTTAAGTACTAAAATGTTAGTAAACTAACCAGTACATAGATAGTGTTGGTACAGTAAACTTATCATTTCTTTGCAGCTAAGGGCATCTGAAGAGGACAAGTCATTGTTTGAGGCCAGAGAAACTGCACTGGAGCAAAAGTTGGAGGATAGCAACGACAAGATCCTGAAGTTGGAGAGTTACTGGCTTGAAGCTCAGGCTTTGTGCAAGAATGTTAACGAACAATTAGCTGAGACTCAAGCCCAGTATGAGACTCTGGACAAGAAGTACAACAAGGCCAAGAAATTACTAAAGGACTACCAGCAGAAGTAAGTTTGTCCTGAGTTACACAACAGTATTTTAAATGTTGGCATGAGTGACCTGAAGTTGGCATTCGTTGATGGAATGATACATTTTGCAAGATTTAGTGGTTTAGTCAAGTAAAAAAGCTTCTAAAAACAATGTTGGCCACAGTGCTTTTGATTAGAAACTGAACAACACGTCTTGATAATAATTTTGATATATTTTCATATGTAAATGTAAATCTATTGAACATTCAGTAACAGGATGTTTTCATGCTGTGTTTATCGTATTTTAAACATTTTATGTATGTAGAAAGACCATGGAGAATGTTTAAAAAAAAAAAAAAAAAAAAGAGTTGCATATATTTATTCCACAAACACTCTGCCCTCCTACACGAACTAATATCAGCACAAATTGTATAGTTTAATGAGCAGCAAGATGTGATATTACCTTTTCTCATCGTAACAGTCCATGTAGGGGGCGAAGTGGTTGTGACATAATATAAAATGTGTTTACAAGTTGTTTATCAGGACTAATGGGAGAGCACATTTCCTTGGTTCCTCCACAGAGAAATAGACTTTGTGAAGAAAGAAGAGGACCTGAAAAAGAGTTTAGAAGAAAAAGACAAGTGGTACAAGGAGCAGCTGGACAGTTTGCAGAACAGAGTAAGACAAACCTCAGCTTTAATAAATGCTTATTCATGTAGACTCACTAGAGGTACTGAAGTGAACATGAATGCTATTGTTTTGTGCACAGATAGCGGTCCTGGAGTCAAGAGGGGCCTCAAGTTTGGAAACTGCTCAGTACTCTGCAGCAGAGGAGGGGCAAAGCAGCCAAGACCCAGTCATCTCTAATACACAGTCTGTTGACTCACTGCAAGGTACAAAGGGTTGTCGATGTTATATACAATCTCATACGGAAGGACACACGTCATAGTTTGAGTGTGTGATCTGTAAAACATTCATAAGCACACCTCATAAACCCTGGTGAATGATTAAAACAAAGATGCAATCTCT
The DNA here is from genome assembly GCA_037367365.1 of Apogon talboti. Taxonomy (NCBI): domain Eukaryota; kingdom Metazoa; phylum Chordata; class Actinopteri; order Kurtiformes; family Apogonidae; genus Apogon; species Apogon talboti. The sequence continues at coordinate 22,418,096 of JAPQRQ010000015.1, forward strand.
TCAGACTTGTGTTGAGTATTCTGTTGTATGTGTTTCTGTAGAACAAGACTGGGGTGAGGTAGTGCCTGAGACCGAGCGCTTGGACACCAGTGCACACAGAGCAAAAGGCGTGCTGGCTCAGAAGGCAAAACGCCAGCCACCATCACGGAACAAACTGAAGGAGAGCCTCACAGTGGCCTCAAGTCACTCTCAGGTCAGACACATTACATTGTGTTGATGCAAAACACACTGTCCAGCCCTTGAAGTTAGAAATAAAGTGCAACATAAAGCCTAAAACCCCATCAAGACATGATCCCTATCAAAGTTCTGTCTTTGATTTTAACAATGTTCAGCAAAAACAGCCTGTGCCTCTCATTAAAGCTGTAGAGTGTTAAGATAAGCATGTCTATCTTTGGAAATGAGTTTGTAGGAAGCAGACTCATCAGTCACAGTGAATATCGTCTGTTTTATCCAACAAATTACTGCCACTTATTTTGACTCATCTCCCCCTTTGTGTATAAAAACATTTTAAAATGTCTAAACATGATTAGGAACAGACCTGTGCACGAAAGCAATAATGTATTAATAATATGGTCAGTTAAGAGCATGGACACTAAATTATATACAAGTATCCCAGGGCTGTTATTTATAGTGTGTGTACATGACATGGATAATCAGACCTATGTAGCGTAGATGTTTTCATCTCATCTGCTCATGTTTGTATTTGACAAGTAAATAATTAGTATCGTGCCTACAGGAAACTGAAGACGAGGAGGAAGAGGAACAAGAGGAGCCAGAAATTCCGAGGAGGAGGAGGTCCATCCAGGAAAGCCTGTCTCTGCCCGTGCCCATCTGCTCAACTGGAAATGGACAGAGAGATGATGCAGGGCAGAGTAGTAGTGTGTCCCGCAGTAAGGCAGAGCTCTCCAGCAGCCCGTCCTTGTCGCCATCACAGGGAGACAGCATTGAAAGCAGTGGAAGTCCCTCTTTGTCCCCATTAAAAGACCCCTTATCACCACAGTCTCCACCTGGATTCATGCGCAACGCCAAGAAGAGGGAGTCCAAAGGCAAGAGCAAAGAGCTTAAAGGTATTCAAATCTAAATGTGATGGTTGCATGTAGGGGTGGGCGAGCTTATGATGTATCATAAACAACCATATAGAGGTCCACATTTTATGTTCTTCTTGTTTTTCCATAGTTCATTTGATAACTTGAAAGAACATTTTAATAATAATACAGTTTGCAGGACGAAGACTTGCTTATAAAACCAAGTGTTTCTTATTGAGGCATTTGAGGAGTAACCAAGCATGATGCGGGTAGCAAACGCAGGAGAGAGGAGACTGACATGGTTATTTTGTTTGCCAGGCAAGGTTCTGATTAAAGAGATAGATAACAGGGTTTGGTGGAATGTAGATCTGCAATATGACATGCCAAGCCACAAATATTTTTCCTATCCTGACATCCCAACTCCTTTGTGTCAAATATTGAGAGAAGATTGAAAACAAATGGCTGATTAAGTGTCAGAATGTGAGAAGTGCACATGGGTTTGCAATTTCCATTTATTTTTTCATTGAGTTATTTTCTACCAATTGGAGCTCTTTCTTAACTCTTAATTACCCAATACATTCACAAATCAGGCTGTCACAATGATCAAATTGTGGCTCATTAGATTAGATTAAATTAGACTTTATTGATCCGACAATGGGGAAATTCAGTGGTCAAGGCCGCAACAATACAGTGCAAGAAAAAAAAAGTACACGTATAAACATAGTGCAAAAGACAAACAACATTAATAAGATTGTGATGTGAACTTTGGGTCAGATTCCCTGTATCATTGTATTGTCTTAAATAATTTTGTGAGCCTGATCAATGTTCTTTGGTTCCAGAGGAATTAAATGAGCCATTATCAGCAGGAAAACCCAAAAGACGGTTTCCTGACTTTGGGTGAGTCTCCACAGTTCAGTTATACACAGTATTTGTTAGCGTACTTATTTAGCTGCACTGCTACACTAATCACACTGTTACCGATGATCAATACAGTGGCCTTCGGAAGTCGGGAGGAAAAGGGAAGAAACATGATAAGGAGGCAATGAGAGCATCTTTGGACAGCAGGTAAAGATAATTATTGGTCGTCGTGTTACTACACTAGGTGATCTCATACCAGCTGTATCTGAAAGCTTTTGAACAGATGATGTTCACTGACAAGCTTTATGTCTTACACAGAATTTCCTCTATTGTAACTGTATTTTCTCCTTTTCCAAGGGGGTCAGCGGAACTACTGGAGGAGTCTGGAGGAAACCTTTCTCCTGCCGAATCAATGACATCCATTCCTACCTGTATGCCCTTCTCCTGGTTTGGAGACAAAGACCGGGACCGGGACAGAGATAGGGAGCCCTCGTCTTCCAGCAGCAGCCTGCCTTATGCTGCAACAGAGACCAGCAGCGAGCAAAGCCAGGACCGCAAAAATAAGGTATGTAACTTGTACCAAATGTCTCTGAAAATAGAAAATAGTTTTAGATGATACTTGTGGCCAGCTGTAGTTGTTTACACAAATTAGATTGATGCAAGGTCACAAGTTTGATTCCTCTCAGTCACTGTTTGTGTTTCTCTTCTGTCACGGCAATATATTTTAGTCTTGTTGAAAGGGTAAAACTAGTAGACACTTAATGGGAGGCTGTTTCCTGTTTTCAGACATGTGCCGTCATTGGCCAATTCTGCAAATAAGACACTATACAAAGGCCACAGTAACTGGATCCATATGTTAGCCATCAGGGGCAGCAGGCGGGAAAAGATTTGGTGGCTTTTCAATGAGTTTGCAAATAGTGACACATCAAACGCATGCAGTGAAACGCCCGGTTAGCTGTCACATACAGGCTGTGGTCGAGGCTTGTGTTCCCACGATACAGTCTAATGAATTCAAGACTCAGACTGAGCCAAAGAGAAGTGATTACCAAGAAAACGGCTCTGTTGCTGTGTAGGGATTTTTTATCAGTGCTTTGCTACTGGAAGACATATCTCACTGAATCATGTTTCCTTTAAACAGACAAATCTTTCCTGGTCGTCTTTATTCAGTCGCTCATTAGATTTGGTACAGTATACATGTTTTTGTTTTACTGCCAATTTTAGATGACTCAGTGGAGCTTTACTAACAACTGTAGATGTGTAATTTCTCACCTCAAATGCACCCACTGAATCATTAATTGTATTTTGTTGTGGGTATGTGGTTGTGTTATATGAAACTAATGATGTGTAATTATCCACATCAAATTAATCAAGCCAAAATTAGTCCTGTTGCAACAGCTATATTAACTTTTGATTATAAGTTTGTTCAATATTCGGTTGTTATAACTAGCTTGTATTGTGCAGGCTGTTTAATAGTATAACTTACATTATGTTACAAATAAGATGAATGAATATGTCTTCAAGTTACAGTGGCTGTTGCAACAGTTTACTGAGTTGGATTGTATTTACATTACTGCAAGTATAACCTGCCTCTAAAACAAGAAACTGCTTTAATTGAAACGTCACTACATGTTAGGGGTCAACCGATACCACAACAGAGAATTAGTAGAGTCCGGAAAAAAGATATTTGGGATGGATATACAACTGCAATAGAAATTAAAATCAAAATTGAGAATACACCTAATACAGACCTTCTTTAAGTTCAAAATAATCAAATCAACTATTAGATAATTGCTGAAATGCACGACATAATGTATGACATTGTCATTTTGGTGTTGGCAGGATTTTTTTCCTCGTCATGTTTAGTCTGGTTCACATGATGCACTGATGAAATAATCCTGTCACTGGGTGCCTTTCAGTCAGCATCATCATACCATCTGCATATTACTGTTTTCAGACGGCAACAGCAATGTCCAAACTGCAACTACACTCTGAAAATGGCAAGTTTGGACAAAGACATGCATCTTTTCATCTTTTAATACTACAACTCACAAATGTGCCACCAAAGCAACTTCACCCTGAAACACTGAATTGTGCTGACATATAGAAAGTGGCTGTAAAAGGTCTTAAAATGTCCTTCGATCGAGCCCTCAGTCACTTCAGTTTTCACAGTGGGACAGCTGTAAACTCTGACGGTGGACATTACATAACAAATCAGATCGGTATCAGAGCCAGTGTAGCACATTTTAAACAAAAGATACCAATAATCATAAAAATGTCATACATCTGATTCAATAATCCGTTGACCCCTACTACATGCATATGCTTATTTAACTTTAACACGTGATTATTTAATAGTGTCTAATTGACTAATTTGAGGACATCACCCCATACCTGAACTGTTTGTGTTCCTTCAGTAGTAGTAGTAGTAGTAGTTAGTGTTAGTGGCTGTAGTGTAGAGGTTGTTGATGTCGTTTGGGTGGTGGATGGGTTTCACTTTAATCAATGCGAATATTAACAACACAATGAAATTCACACAGCAGGTACTTATCTCATCTCTGCTTCTTGCATGTTGAGATTTTCATGTCTCTGTTGTGCTGGAGATCATAGGCTTGGGTTGTCACCAGTGTGATCACAGCTTTAAGGACTAATTGTCATAATTTAGATACTTACACAGATAGACAGCGCTGTTGTGTTGCATTTCTCTGCCTCTCCCAGTGAAGAATTGAGAATTGTTGTTTGGTGATGTTTGACTTTAGTAAATGCGTTCCTTGTTTCCACTTGTTCCAGAGTTTTTCAGTCATAGATGATTCTAACCCTGCCAGCCCCAGTTCAGACATCTCTGGGTTAGTCGCTGAACCCAATCTGTCTGGGCGCTCACACACTTTAATCTTCTGTTCCAGCGAGGTGAGTGCTCTCCTTGTTGCGCCATCACAAAAGCAGTGTGGGACGCCTTGATGCAGCTGAAAGGGGACATTCTTAAGCATGCTCTGTGAGCCTCCCCCCTTCATAGCTCTGATTATATCATCAATGAAAGGGGCATAGAAGAGAACTGCATGTGTGTCTTAAAGCTGTTTTGTTTTGTATTGAAACAAGTCTTGCGGCTCAGCTTTTCCTCAGTCATGTGTGATGTTAACAGTTTGTACTTTTGCCTCTGTTAAAACCATCAACTAGAGCTTCATGTTCTTTACAAGCTTTGGCAGACCACAGAACAATTTTGTCTGCTCTGTTGCCTGCTCGGTGCCTACTCAGCATCTGTTTTTTTTCCAGATTTTATAGTGTTTAAAATAAACTGAAATGCACATAGTCCTGCATTTGAGAATGTTATTATTTTGCTGTACTTGCACGCTTGATTTCTCAGTGCTAGTTTGGGGAGTTTGTACACCACAAATAGGTTGCTGGTCTCAGATATGGCAGCTGTCTTGGCTAAAAAGGTTGAAAACATAATGTCATTCTCTTAACTAGTGGTTTTAGCATCACTTGACCAACTTCCAAAACAAATGGCTGATGCACACTGTTAGCAGACATCTTCTATATATTTAGGCTCTTTTTAACTAGGGCTGGGTATCGACTGATTCTCAAGGTCCCAATTTATTTCTTATTGCTCATTCAATTCAGTAATATTCAGTTAAAGATGCTACATTTACAGTTTATAGCTATTTATTTTGCATATGAAATTGTACAAAGAACACTGTAACCTGGGTAGTTTTATTAAATATTAATCCTTACGTTGAGAATTGACCTCAAGGTTATTGATCTCAGGTCTTGAATGAAGACAGACTTGGATCAGAGAATTAGTTTGTCAAATCCAGCCCTATTAATAACTGAATTCTTCCTGTGCACGAAAAAAAACCTGGAATCCACTGGACTTTCAGAACCCCCTCATATAAAATAGAACTGGGTCACATCGGTGCATTTTTAAATAACTTTGCCACACTACAAACAGTAATTCCTGTATTATCTGTGTCCTCTTTAGACCTTGGATGATGAACCTGTCGCCACAGGAAAAGAGTATCAGTGGCAGAACAGACCTGTGTCTGAATGGACCAATCAGCAGGTCTGTCACTGGCTGATGGGTCTGAACATGGACCAGTACACACCAGAGTTCACAGCCAAGGGGGTGGACGGCCAGCAGCTCCTGTACCTCGACAGTGACAAGTTAAAGGTGAACTATCAGCTCCTTATGTATGTGTTCAGATGCAGTTGGAACTGTAGGACTGTAAGGAGGCATTGGCTTTGTCTTGGACGCCCCCCTGTGACCAGACTAAATCTGTCCCACTGCCAAACAGGAGTTTCACAGATCTGCAGCATTCCTGTCTTATATTAAACTTTATAAATGTAATCTATATATAAAGAAACCATTTTATCCAGTTTTGTGTTTTCCACATGTCCGCATTTCCCATACTGATCTGTTAAATATTTTTCAACCTGCTGCTGAGACTAATATTGTCTGTTCGCTTCATACTCAGACTAAGTCACTCCAAAGATCATATTCCTAAATAAAACATAACTACGCTCAGGACCACACCTTACACACAACTTACCATTATATTTACCTGTATTGTCTAAATAAGGGGGAAAAAAAGATGGTGTAAGTGAGGCACAAGTTGAATTATTTACAGTTATATAGAGTTCTTCCAGATTGATAATTCCTAAACTACTTCAGACCTAATTCATAAGGCTCTGTAACAGCAGTTTGATCTGCTGAGTCACACACTTTAGGCAATTGGACAAACAGCTGAACAGTGCTGTTTGCTAGAAAAAAAAATGCTGGGATGTTCATTTTCATTAGCCATGTAAACGGCTTAGTAGGAATATTAAGGGCAAAAACCTGAATATGTTTTATATGTAAACATAGTCACTGCTGCACAATTATTGAACCGTAATGTTAAATAAGGCTTGAATGCATCCAGTGGAACCAAAAGGGGTTTTTATCATGGGGAAATTTTCTTTTGTGATTAAACCCTTTTGTGACTGACCTGAGGACATCCAATGTTTTGGAAATTACTACCCTTACATCTGTGTTTCATGTGGCCCATTAGTATTCAATGACCACAGTTTACTGCTGACAGATACCTGCATGTCATCCATTTCATCATGTTTTGGTGTCACTCTTCCTGACGGCTTTAAGTTTGGTCTGCCGATGAATATCCATGCTGTATTGTGACATAAGGATACTGAATTTGCACCAAGAACACCTTTATTTGTCATCACCAATGCTGTCTCCATTGTCTGAGATGTTGATTCACACAGGACTAATGTCATCACAGAACCTCTGTGTTCACTCAAATAGGTTTAGTCATTTGTGATAGAATATTGACTTTGCTATTACATATTACCTGGGCTCCACTGGTAGCACTAGTCCTGTGTGAATAGGCTTTAAGATAGTTTTCCTCAGCCAAATACAGTTTGTAACCTTTCTTATTAATAATAGAACTAAAGTTCTAAACCCTCAATCTGTGCACTTGTTTTCAGGCTCTGGGTGTGTCAAGTCAGAGTGACCGGTCAACGATCAAGAAGAAGCTGAAGGACATGCGTAAAGCCCAGGAGAAACTGGAAAAGCAGCGAGAGAAAAGGGAGAAAGAGGTTCGGCGCAGTGGGAGGCTGCCACTCAGCACCGACTCTGTGTGCTGAGGTCACAGCTCTGCCTTCACAGCTCATGTCGGTCACGAATTTTACAACCAAGAAAAACACACAGCAACTGTTTTTTTCACAGCCGGTGCCATGCTGTTTACACAGTGTTAATGTTCACATCCACAGAACATGACTTCAGAGTTTCCTGTTTGTTCCCGTCTCTTTTTTCATTTCCAATTTCTCTAAAACACACTGAACAAAAATATAAATGCAACACTTTTTGGTTTTGCCCCCATTTTTCATGAGCTGAATTCAAAGACCTAAAACTTCTTCTATGTACACTAAAGGTCTACTTCTGTCAAATATTGTTCACAAATCTTCTCTAAATCTGTGTTCTGAACACTTCTCCTTTGCCCAGATAATCCATCCACCTCACAGGTGGGGCGTATCAAGATGCTGATTAGATAGCGTGATTATTGCACAGGTGTGGCCACAATAAAAGGCCACTCTAAAACGTGCAGTTGTACTGTATCGGGGGCCAGAGAACCAGTCAGTATCTGGTGTGACCATTTGCCTCACACAGTGCAACACATCTCCTTCACATAGAGTTGATCAGGTTGTTGATTGTGGTCTGTGGAATGTTGGTCCACTCCTCTTCAATGGCTGTGCGAAGTTGCTGGATAATTGGCAGGAACTGGAGCATGTTATCGTATACCCAGAGCATCCCAAACATACTCAGTGGGTAACATGTTCGGTGAGTATGCTGGCCATGCAAGAACTGGGATGTTTTCAGCTTCCAGGAATTGTGTCCAGATCCTTGCATCATGGGGCCGTGCATTATCATGGTGCAACAAGAGGTGATGGTCGTGGATGAATGGCACAGCGATGGGCCTCAGGGTCTGGTCACAGTATCTGTGCATTCAAAATGTCAACAATAAAACGCACCTGTGTTCACTGTCCGTAACATACGCCTGTCCAGACCATAACCCCACCGCCACCCAATTCATAACGTTGACATCAGCAAACCGCTCACCCACACGACGCCATACAGGCTGTCTGTCACCTGCCCTGTACAGCGGAAACCGGGACGCATCCGTGAAGAGAACACCTCTCCAAAGTGCCAGACGCCATCAAATGCGAGCATTTGCCCACTCAAGTCGGTTACGATGACGAACTGCAGTAAGGTCGAGACCCTGATGAGGACGACGAGCATGCAGATGAGCCTCCCCGAGACGGATTCTGACAGTTGGTGCAGACATTCTTTGGTTCTGTAAACCGACTGTTGCAGCAGCTGTCCGGGTGGCTGGTCTCAGACGATCAATTGGAGGTGAAGATGCTGGATGTGGAGGTCCTGGGCTGCTGTGGTTACATGTAGTCTGCGGTTGTGAGGCCGGTTGGATGTACTGCCAAATTCTCTAAAACAACCTTTGAAGACAGCTTATGGTAGAGAAATGAACATTCAGTTCACAGGTGGACATTTCTGCAGTGTGTATGCCAGTTACACACTCACTTGCGACATCTGTGATATTGTGCTGTGATAAAACTGCATGTTTTAGAGTGGCCTTTTATTGTGGCCACACCTGTGCAATAATCATGCTGTCTAATCAGTTTCATCACTAACAGATTTAGACACATTTGTGAACAATATTAGAGAGAAATGGGCCTTTTGTGTACATAGAAAGAGTTCAGCTCATGAAAAATAGGAGCAAAAACAAATGTTGCATTTATATTTTTGTTCAGCGTATTTTAACAAACAGTAACTGAAACATTTTTTAATGGAATGTCAAAAACATGAAAGCTGAGTTTGTGACCAAAAAGGCATTCCAGCTTTCATTCTTTTTTTTTTTTTTTTTTACCACTATAAAGCTACAAGCTCTAATTGTAAAAGTCTGTTTCCAGATATAATGTAGTTGTTGCAGATCATGCACACATTATGGAAGTCAAATATATTCTGCCTTTAACATTTGATATTTTTGCCAGTATAACTCGCGTGTTTCCTTGTACAAGTCTTTATTGTACAGTTCAGATAAAAGCACTATATTTGTCTTTTAAGCTTCGATGAGCGACAAGGTTTTAAATGTATAGGTAAGTTTTATACATGTGCCTATAACTGCATTACTTTTTTACTTAAATACCATTGTTTGTTTTATACTATCAAGCATTTTTCTACTAAGTAGAATAGCAGGGCCGCCATATTTACTGAATGAGCAACAAATCAAGTAGGGACAAAGTGAATGCTGCTTCTGCTGTGTCTGACTCTGGCTGCGTGTCGCTGAAATGGTACCGTGATGCTCCGTGCGTTCACGCCGTGGGCAGGTCCGATCCGCGCCATCGCCACGGCTCCATTCGACGGCGACACATGCACAAGACAAGGATTTTTGTGTGAGTCGGAGTACGGTGTTGTGTATGAATGTGAGGCTGAACAAAAGATGATTCCTCTGAACTCCATGTGCTGTACAGAATATGACAAAATGGACTGCAATGCCGTGATTCATGTTTTCCATGTCTTGTGAATCAAAAGAAACATTTCTTGGTACATCATCAATAAACTAATTTTTGTTTCATATGTGTTTAAATTTTGAAATCTTTTATTAAATACTACATTTTTCTGTTTATTAGCAACCATTGAACCAATCATTTAAGTCCAAGTAATAAATACCAACATGAATAAAAGGAAGTATGACAGAACAATGAGACCCAAAATATAGATGGCAGGATTTTTTAAATTTTTTTTTTTTAGGTAGAATTTCCTTCAAAACCAGTAATCCCTATTCAACCTTTTAAGTCCAAGCACTATTTATGTCAATATCCAAATCAATTTCTCTATATTTTATGACTCCTGTGTGAGTATTTAATTTACTGAGCATGTAGATGTTCATAGAATCTCAGTAAATTCAATGGTTATTACATCAAAATATATATTTATACAGGATACGTACAGCGCATTCAGAAAGTATTCACAGCGCTACACTTTCTAAAAACATTGTCTTGTGTTACGGCCTTATTCCAAAATAGATTACATTCATGCATCTGTGCATGAAGTAATGGGTACATTTGTTGTTCATTTGTACAACAAATATGAAAAAAGAATAGTTTGATCGTCTACAGTTAGTTGGTGTGCGTTTCATTCCTTCAAATGCCTATTTTTTCCATTTTATACTAGTGAATGAGTACATGTAAGTGTCTTATTCAGTTTTAAAGAAGCTGCATCAGTACTTTTACTTGAGTATATGTACTTATACTTGAGTAAAGAATATGTCACCTCTTCAATGTAGAAACACACTATACCGTTAAATTATCATTAAAGTACTCAAGATATTCCTGAATTTATCTTATCAGTCAGTGTGCTGACTCCATGGAGACTTTTAATAAAACTAAAAGTCTGAATGCTTCAAATGTTTATTTGAAAACTGAACATGAGTCACTATATCTGTTTAATTTCATCACAGAAAATTTGACATACTGTATCTTACAATAGCATATTCAGCCAAATCCTGTATTTTGATCCTATGATACAACACAGAGAGTGGGGTGTTGATGTATTTATGACCGTTTACTTACTTACTCCATTTTCCTTTACATCATGTTATACCAAAATATGTGCAAAGTATCCTTTTACACAGACTCATATTTTCTACTGTATGTTTTGTAAAAAATAAATTCTCTACGTGCTTACTGAAGATGAAAGAGCAGATATTAGAAACCAGCAGATGGGTATGTTGGAGTCTTTTTTTTTCTGACCCAGCGACTACAGACAATGTGTAACAGATCCACCTCAGCACAATAAAGCAGCAAAGCCACTGTAATAAAAACCAAGAGCACAAAGAAAAACCACAGTACCACTTCAGAGTCATACTATCCTCCTAAAGGATTTATAAATGGTTTAAAAGTAGGATATTAATTAGATTATAAACTCTAGGTTGTTTTAACACTTGCCAAATATGAGGTAACGTGACTTGTTTTTTGCTAAATACTGACTTGTCTCCATTTATACCTGTCAGTTTCATCTGATTTTTATGGATAAGTTACAAAGATTCATCCATTCTCTGCATATCTGAAGACTCATTCGCCATAACTTGATGTAAATTAGCAGATACACAAACTAAAGCTGCAATTCCCAAACTTCACGCCACGACCCAAAATATGTCTCTGTTTTTATTGTGCCCCAAACTGTCTACTGAGTAAAATACATAAGAATAACACGATATGAATTCATTTATATAATAAAAGTAAAAGAGGAGTTTCCTCTGGAAGTATTTAATAAATGCCGACCTAAAGCCACGAGGAATGTACAGACGTAGACGTAGAAGACGTGAGAGGATGAAAATGACCTAAAAGACATAACAGACAGAAACAATGTACAAGACAAAGATCTAAAGAGTAAAAGATCGAACAAGAAGAATACAAGGTCACATTTAGGTCCCAGGGAGACATGACAGTTAAGTTTTGGTTCTCGAGGTTGAAGAAGTTTAGGAACCACAGCACTAAAACTCCATACATCCAGGGTTTACTTTGTAGAAGCTAGGATAAACTCCGACAAATCCTCATGAGGACTAAGCAGTTTGGAAAATGGGTGGATGCACTAAAGCTTTGGCAATATTCTATTTAACACTGTACTACATGTCTCCATTTTGTCTGCTGTACACGTTAGTAACTCATTAATCACAAGAAAAACTCACAGCACAACTGCCAAGATGTGGTAAAAAGGGCAGCGGTAACGTGATGTTGTTAAATCGCTGTGTGAAAACTGTAAAAGTGTCATTATTATTGTTAATTAATGATTTATAGGAGTCATTCACATACAGCCCAATATGATCTCCAGTGGACCAGTAAGACAATAACATAATAACCCCAAATATTTCTGTGTTTCAGAGTGAAAATGTTTACAACTTTAATCTAAAAACCATCTGTTAAAAAAAATGTGAATGACATGAACAACCACGAATAACTTGGAACTTCTTAAGAAAAATGTGTACAATTTTAACAATGTTATCCCTCAGCCTCTCATTTACACATGTGCATTACAACTTACAGATCACAGTGGATCTACTAATACACAAAATATTTAGTAACAGGCAGAATAATATTAAAATTCCACTTAAGACGTTTCAAATTGCTCATATTTCTTCAGGTTACCCATATTTTTTGTGAAAAGATAGTTTGTGAATGTAAACATTTTCATAGAATTTTACTTTTTTACATTAAAACAAACAGAAAATGTTGGAGTTGTCATTATTCAAAGGTTATTATGATCATATTTTACTGGTCTGACCCATTTGAGATCATATTGTTCTGTATGTGGCCTCTGAAGTTAAAATGATTTTGACAACCTTTAATACTGTATAATATCTTGAGTGTAATTTTTGTATTTCACAATTAATCCCATGGACCCTTCGAATGGGCCATATGTTTGACACCTGTGACACCTCTAGGGTAATTACAACCTAATTAATAACCTATTTATAAATCCTTTATAAACAGTAAAGTGGTACTGTAGCTTAAGGGACTATTTGTTACTGAAATACATAAAAACATGTTTCCCTTTAAGTCTGTTCACCTCACACGTCATTCCAGTTATTTTTTGTTTACTTGTTATTATCTGATGTTTCCTCCACTGATCTGATCTCTGCTTTTCAATCTGATCAACAATGATGATGCTGTGTGACTGATGAAACATAGAGCATATATGAGGCTTAAGTGCAGTAAAGCTTGTTGGCTGTACATAAACACCTACAGAGGGGTGACAAATTAAAGGAAAAACCTGACGATGATGATGATGATGATGATGAAGTGAGGAGAGTCACCAAATCTCAACATCCTGAACATCTATAGGAGATTTTAGACAAACATCATAGTGTTTTAATTCACAGATCTGTCAAACAATGCACTTTATAGTTGTATTTTCCTTTAATTTGTCACATCTTTGCAGGAAACAATGACCTGGTTAGTTATGATTATTTCCATTAGTGGTGAATATCATTAAGGATAAATACAAACATAATTTATTTATAATACTGGAGGTTCTGTCTTCTTTCATCTCTGTACAAATCGTACTTAATAACCACTGCACACACACTCTCACCCGCCGCATTATTCATTTACAACCTAACTCCATAAATCTTACACTCTTTGCTTCTCTGTTGAAGCCGATTGGACCTAGAAACTCCGAAATGTCGTCATGTCTTTGGGCTCTTTGCTCGGGACGCACCAGTCGTCGGCCTCGTGGATGGTCTTGTAGTGTTTCCATGCTGACTTGTTGTAAACTGGGAGACGCTCGATGGACTCTGTGGAGAGCGCCTACAAGACAAGGACAACAAAGTCAACAGGAGGGACATTCTACAGCTGTACCTGACACACACAGGCTGTTAATGAGATAAAAATAAATAAATAAAAAATACCCGGATGTAGATCACAGCATCAGTTCCATAACCCTCCAGAGAATACAGCTTCAGGTCTCCCTGAAAGTACCGAGCGTACAGCCGAGAGATGGGTAATCCATACCCGTAACCAGCCTGAACACACACACAACAGAAGAAGAGGAGAAGGTTCTCAGGTGCAACAAAATTCCAAATGCAAACTTCATCTAAAGCAGTGGTGTTGAACTCATTTTAGTTCAGGGGCCTGAAAAAGCTGCTAATGCTAATGCTAATGCGATGCTAATGTTATCTGAGGTGATTATGTTTGTTTGTTTTTATTAGTTGTTCTATATATGTATAAAAATAGAGAGTCTGTTTTAAAGTCTTTCAGTCATCTATAATATAAAAGGGAAGTGGACTCTGTGTGTGTGTCTCGGACATCACACAAAATCTGGAAAGAGCTGACTGCTGCAGTTTGACATACTTATGTATTTTTAGTCAAGGAAGAGACTAGCGAAAACGGCAAGTAAATAGGACCAATATTTTGGGAGATATTAGTAATTTTGGAATACAATAGCCTTACAATCACATTGCTATGCCCAGAATC
>JAPQRQ010000015.1:22451933-22479730 GCA_037367365.1 Apogon talboti
GGAATGTCATTTGCGGTGGACAGTTGTTTCTTTTTTTTGTATAAAGCTGTGAATTTCTTGTCCTCATACGTGGACAGAGGGTCATAGGAGGTTAAATAACACAAGGAACCCTCTCAGATTAATGTTTATGTTCATAAGCAGTTATTTATTATTTAACATGAGAGACCTTTGTGCACTTAATGCAAACAATTAGCCAAAACAATAAATTTTATGTTTCTCCAGGACCTAAATGTACATCATGAATTGCCATAAATCTACATTTTTACTGATTCTTTCACCATTGAAACTATATTGAATGAATGCACTTTGCTAGAATATTGGATAAAGTCAAGAATAACTACTAACCAACTACTGTCATGTCTAATTTTATGTTGTTATAATCTTGTTGCATCTTTTTCTTTTACGGCTGATGTCTTTCCTCTACATTTAACATGGGTTTCATAAAGTCATCACTAATAAACTCATCTTCTATTTTAATGTGGGAAAATTAATTCCAATGAACTTTTTCTAATACAGTAGAGATCCAAACAGCATCAATTCTCATAATTTCTTAAATTTTACTTGCTTTTTTTTCATGAAAATAATGTTGAATTTTTGCTGGGATTTCAGTGCATCTGGCACAAATAACGTGAAAATGTCAATGATGAATTCTAAAAGGTAAAGTTGACAAAACACGCAGCAGCTGTAATATATATTATGTCTGAAAGTCTGTTTTTTTTTGTTTTTGTTATTTGGTCTCTTACATGGTTTTCATTCTTGTTGCATCTTTTTCAACTCTGGCTTGAAAAAGATGCCACATAATTTTTCAAGTGCATTCACATATCATATTATTCTTTTATTGCTTTTTATCCAAGTTCAGGTTCAGGTTACTTTATTTATACCTGAAGATAGATTTCTTTTTCAGTCAGATGATGACATTCTTTTGACATTTCTCAAAACACAATGACACGTAACATGAAGCCGAGACATGAGTCGACTATAGACGATACAATAAAAGTGCTCCAGGTTAAACCAATCAAGACATAAAAGATAAAAGAGAGATGGGCCAATAAAAAGAATAACTGATAAAAGATAAACGAAACGTCTGGACTAAACCAAAGTTTGAAAAAAGTTAAAAACCCAATAAAAGGACATTTAAAACCTGATCAATACCTACAGAAATACAAGATAAATTCATACATAAGCAAATAAATAAATACATTATGTCCAAAATATTGGTTGTTTAACTCTGTGACAGCAGCAGGAACAAACCTGTTTTGCTACAAATTAAGGCAGGGGTGTCAAACATTAAAAAAAATATGAACAACATGAAATTTCTTAAGAAAATTAAGTACAATTTTAACAATATTTCTGCCTGTTACTAAATGTTTTGTGTCTTTTTTAGATCCACTGTGATCAGTAAATTGTAATGCACATGTGTAAATCAAGCTGAGACATAATATTATTAAACTTGGACTTATTTTTCTTAAGAAATTTCAGGTTTTTCATGGTTGTTCACATTATTCATGTTTTTTTAAGGATACTTAGTAGATGTTAAATGTTTTCATCATGCATCATTTGTAAAAATTGATCTGAGAATTCAAACTTTTATTTAAGCCTCGAAAGTCATTGAGTTTCCCTCATTTTCCCTCATTCGGTGATTATTTATGACAAAACATGTCAAACTGAAAATATTAATGAAAAAATACTCAATGAAACCATTTACACCCAGAGGTAAACAGGTTTGGAATCACTGTCTTAGGCTACGTTCACACTGAAGGTCTAAACATTGAATATTTTGCTGAAATCTGATTTTTTTTACATGGTTAGGGTTAGGGTTAAGGTTAGGGGTAGGGTAGGGTCGGGTTAAGGTTAGGGTAGGGTAGGGTTAAGGTTAGGGGCAGGGTTAGGGTTAGGGTTAGGGTTAAGGTTAAGGTTAGGGTAGGGTTAGGGTTAACGTTAGTGGGAGGGGTAGGGGTAGGGGTAGGGTTAAGGTTAGAGGTATCTTAACTTATTAACCAATTAATTTAATATAATAAATAAGTACCTACATTTACATCACACCAACAGAGCGCAGAATGCATGTAGGTCATCTTTGCTACTTTTGGAAATAAACCCGTGTTCTTTTGTCCATTCTGGATTGAATAATGTCTTTCTTTTCAGCATAGCACACTGTTAACATGATGATATGACATCCCTAGGCTAGCACATGGAGGCTTGTTTACTTTTTCAACCAATGATATGAACAGATATTCATTTGACACCGCCTTCAGCCAATCAGTGCTTTTGCCAATCTTTTGTTAGACTGAAGTTCTTAAAGGATTGGACGATATGCTGCGTTGTGTTTAAGTGGAACTCAAAAAAGGAGGACAAACAAACGTCCAGCTTGAGACTGCGCCGGATGCTGGACAGGACTTTCAAATTCGAAAGCCGGACAGATGGCCACCCTACAGACATTCCTATTTCATAATAAACCTGTGGGACTTGAAGCATGAACTAGTTACTGGGGTGATGTTAAAGGTATCAGATTACAGGTTAACTCACCTCATTATCCTCATGAGTTAATAAGGAAATCCATTCCTTGCATTTTACCCATTCTGATGCACACATAGCACCTAGCATTAGCTTTAGCACATTAGGAGCAGTTAGCTGCCATTGAGGGACCATCTCCAGATTAATTTATATGAAAATCTATGAATCAGACATTTTTAAAAAGAATGTGATAAAATAATAGTGTGAGGCTGAATGTGTAAACTTACTCTAAACTGATAGTTAATCAAACTTCCAATTTCTTCTTCTGTCTTCATGGCACTTTCTCCTTTCACCGTCCCACCAAAATGAACTGTATTAGAACTGGCATGTCTGAACAAAACAAGCAAAAATATTCACTTCACACACTGTTTTCCTGTTCGTATCCAGAGTCAAACAGTCTTTAACAACACACTCACCCACTGACTGACAAAGGCAATTCAACCATCACTTTAGCCTTCACTTTAATGACGGCCATGTTTTCTTGCACACTTGTTCTACAAGAAAAACACACAGTATGTTTATTTCTATTAATGACAACAATGGGGAATTCACAATCAGCATGTTTCAGAGAATTAAGTGTTTTACGTTTGGAGCTGCAGGTCGATGTTGATCTCTTTGGTGTCAAGTGTTATTCCAGCAGTGCTCAAGATGATGTAAAATGTAGTCTAGTGGGGTAAAAGAAAAACATCATTAACTTGAGTGAAAGTAATGACGGCACACTGTGAAAATCCTCCACTACAAGTACAATCCCTTAATTCAAAACCTTAGTGCTCATTGTGCAGCAAAATAGTCCCTTTAAGTGTTTTACTGTTATATGTGATGTTTTTGGATTACTTTTTCTGCTGTAGATGGTTATGGTTGAGCTAATCTGAACTACTTTATAAACTGTTGGTAATTCACTTAAAGCAATGTGTCATATTCTATAAAATCATCATATGACAGAGCACATCCTGGAGCCACATTCAGAATTCGTTACAACTTCCTGGACTCAATTCTATGGGTGATATCAAAGCTCTTTTAACACATAACTTAATAGAAATATCCACATGCTATTCTTAACTGAAATTGTGTTATATAGTTGTTGTATCGTTATGCCCAATTTCTGTTTATTATTGTTGTTGCACCAGTTCAGGCTCTTGACCAGGCCTCCCATGTAAAATAGATCTGATCTGAAGGGACTTAATAAATGTTAAATGTCCTGTAAGATCCACATATCTTGAAAAATTCCACAGTTCATGAGCAACAATGCATTATCAAGCAAATCCAAGAAGGTTTATTGAGCTACAAAAAGGAGGAGAATATGAAATTCAACATATAAATTCATTCTTCAAGGTTGGCAAAATCAGTACATTTGGAGATATGTGGTTTTCACTGTACAGGAACAGATGAAAAACTGTAATTTGACAAGTAACCAAAGCCGTCAGATAAATCTAGTGGAGTAAAAGTACAATAATGGCTTCTGAAACATATATGGTGGCATAAAATGGAAATATACATGTAAAGAACTGCAAATTTGTACTAAAGTGCAGTCATGAACTAAAATCATTTACTTAAGCTTCACCATTGTATAAAACTGATGAGAAGTCTGTACCTCTGAGTCTCTCTTAAAGGGGTTTCCCAGCTCACATTCGGCCTGGGAGCCGTTCTGATTGGCAGCACAGATGATTTGCTTCTCCACCTGGACATAAACATACAAACTGAACACTGCAACAGCCCTAACACCTCATAATCATGCCCATGATACTCCGTACGCTCTATGGAAGTACATTATTTAGTCTTTTATTACCACTGTTTGCTGTGAGCGAACTCCAGAATATGACAAAGTGTGTGGAAACGTCCCGTTGAGCTTGGCCTCGTACGCGTCGTCTCCGTTCATGTTGTTGACTGTGACCTGCAGGGCCAAGTCCTTCCTCTCATAATTCAGATTAAACACAGGGATTTTGTTTTTTCTGCAGGAAAAGAAACAACAAAATGAAATAAAATGTGAGAAAATACC
Organism: Apogon talboti; assembly: GCA_037367365.1. NCBI lineage: Eukaryota > Metazoa > Chordata > Actinopteri > Kurtiformes > Apogonidae > Apogon > Apogon talboti. The sequence goes on from JAPQRQ010000015.1 coordinate 22,456,441, forward strand.
AGATTTTCACTGAATAAAATGCAAAAAAGATGATAATATAGTAATAAATGGTGATAAATCATTTAAGAAAGCTGAAATAGAGAGAATAATTAATTTAGGAACTGACATAAAAGCAGCACTAGGTCTTTATGAGTTAATTAATCCCTCTGGTGTTGTTCTTTTATTTTTTTTATACCAGAGGATGCCAGAACTGTGTCAAAAAACCAAAACATAGATACTACCGCTGGTTTTCTTGAGGTTTCTTTGCCATAATAGCTCTTCTTTTATTACATTGCCGTTATTCCCACTCTAATTGTCATGTCTGTAGCACAACACCCACAACACTAAACAAAGAACTCACACTGGTACTGGGAAGAACAAGTCCTGGTTACTCTGCTTGTAGAATAATCTGTACTGCATCTTCAGGTTACTGCGGCAAACCAGGTCACTTCCACATCCTTCTTTTAGAAAGTTGACCTGCACAATAATGAAAATAGTACATTGTTAACTTCATGAACGGTGGGTTTAATGGTCCATTTTTCAGTCCGGTTTTTACCTCTGTGATGTCTCTGCTTGGCTGGGAGGAGTCTAACACGGGCATGAGATGAGGAAGTCCGTTCTTTGCCCTCCGCTTCGTACCCATGATTTCTGCAGAGACCTCGATGGGAATGCTACGCAGCTTATCTTTAATATTGTCCTGAAAGAAAATTAACAGTGTTAGACCCAAGTGTGCGTAATTCATGAATGACATCTTTTACTTTTTATTGTTTTCATCTTAGCTGCCTGTTTTTGTCTCATTGCATCACTATCTTTTATACCATTTCCATCATTTTGTATCATTTTCATCTTATTGTTTTTTTAACATCATTTGCATCTAGTTGCATCTTTTCAACATTTTAACCTTTTATGTTGTTTTTGTCACTGATTTTACATTACATATAGCTAGTCTAATATCCTTATTTTTAATGTCTGTCTTTCTATGAGGGGAAAGTAGCCCTTAATGCAAAAGCTGAATGTATATATTGGTAATGTATGAGATGTGTGTGTTTATCTTATACGGTATATGCATGTTTTTGTGTTTCTGTATTCCATGAAAAAGCACTACAAAAACAAAGGATAGAAAAGTTGTTTCTCACTGAGTGCATTAAATCCTGCAAATGTGATTTAACAGAATGATCGATATGTTTTACCTTTAGCTTGGCTTTTAACTTAATGCATGTTTCCTGGTTTTGTCCACGCAGGTCCAAGGTGCCGTTAAAGTAAAAATCTGTTTCAGTGCGGGATTTATTCAGAAACATCACTCTGGACGGCTGCCCCAGTTTCCTGCGACCTCCGTCAGCGTCCACCGAGTAGCTGATAGCTGCAGTGAAGAAACCGAGAATATGTAGGAAACATAACTGTACAACACAGAACCCTGGGAAAAAAGTCACTTATTAATACTTCACTTACTTAACCTCTGGCTGTACGATGCATGGTTTGCTCTGTAGGAGAAACATGCATCCACTGTGAGGCTGCGGATGGAAAAAAAGACTCATGAATTATAGCAGATGGAGTTTGACTATGAGGTCTGTTAAAATATTACAACGTAAAATACATACCAAATGCTGTTACCGCAGGTTTTAATTGAAAGGTCAATTTCCTGCGGATGTATTTTGACATTCCTGTGGATGTTAATGACTGGTCGGGCCCTGAAGGAAAGGTTGTTCATTGCAGTTATTGGAAAAATCAGTAGATTTTAAACACACTTATAATGAACAGGAGACATTTACCTGTAAATTAGAGCTGTGTCCGACAGAGAGCCTACAGCCAGATCTGGGTAAGAGTTAGTGTCCAAATCCATGTTTCCTGCCAGAGAATATCCAAAAAACTGGATGTTGTGTTCTTTTCCAGCGAGGATCTGTAAAAACGGATGCATTTGTAAGTGAAATGTGAAGGCTTAGGTGAAAGATTTTTGCTATGTTCAGAAAAATGTATCTAAATGTCTTAAAGGGTCAATGTGTAAGATATATATGGATCAAAATAATCTAATAATTATGTTTTCATTAGTATATTGACATTGCATTGCTATAGAATGGGTCATTTATGTCTTTAGACGGAGGTGGTTTGTTTGTTTGTTTGTTTCCACTGCATCTCCTAACTATTTTTTCTTCTGCTTTTTTTACACTTCATCACAGGTAGTGTTCAGTGTTTAGGTATGTTTCCATTACCTGCTACATGTGAGTATGGACCACAGTTTTTATCCACTTAACTTATGGCCAGTGTAGACAAAACAAACACTGAGGCTTTTGTTTTTTCATTTTAGCAGCCACCATAGAGGAGGGTGAGGCGAGGGTTTCCATGTAGCTGCAATCTGCAACTTCACCACTAGATATCACTAAATAGATATGATACTAATAGCTACTGATAAATTTCAAGTTTCCCTCCATGTACACACCTTATCATGACACATATCTGGGTTGTGATTTGGTTATTAGTTCTGTGATGGCTGACTTTTTAGTATCAATTCAATATCAATTATTTTTTTATTTATTTTAGTTTATTGTGAGTTTATGGTGACTTTTTGTGTGGTTGTAGTTTCTACATGCCATATGACAATAAAGAAATCTTGATTCTTGATTATTGATAATGCTTGTATTTTTGCACTGCTTTTAACCTGGGAGTACACCATTTCGTTTCTTTTGTACTTGTACGAAGACATGACAAATTAATGACCTTTGAACCTTTGAATTACTGAATTTTTTTATATTGTGCAAACATTGAAAAACCTGTGCAGGAGTGGTGTTGATTCCTTGTGCAGAGCCATGATAAATGTAGACTTTTCCTGCCCCAGCGTCATCATAAGGCGCTCCAACGGCGATATCTGTGTGATACAGGAAACTGGTTATAGTACAGCAGCTGATAATGGAAACCTGCCATATAAGCTGTTCCTAATTACCTTCATATGAGTCCTGATTGATGTCTCCAGTGTTCTCCACTGACAGTCCAAACATCGAGTCTTTGGTCCCGTTGAGACGGATCGGAACAACACTATCCCAGCGTCCAGCCTGGTTGATGTAAACATAAACAGCACCTCCGACGTCCCTGTCCTTCATGTAAAACTGAGGGGCTCCAACCACTATGTCCTGCCACCTAAAACAAACAAACAAAATAAACATTCATCATTATCATACAGACCAGGGGTGTTGAACTCATTTTAGTTCAGGAGCCACATTCATTCAGCGTAATTTGAAGTGGGCCAGACCAGTAAAATAACAGCAAAATAACCTGTAAATAATGACAACTCCAAATTTTCCTCTTTTAGTGAAAAAAAGTTACATTTAATTATGAAAATATTTATATTTCCAAACTATTCTTTCACAAAAAAAACATCAATAACCTGAAAAACCTCAAATTTCTTAAGACAAATAAGTGCAATTTTAAGTTGGTAAAATAGCTGGTTTTAGACATGTGCATTATAGATCTTATCTACAAAGGCATAAATAATTTAGTAACAGGCAGAATATTGTTAAAATGTTGGGGTCCGGAAATTGGAGTAGTGATTATTAATAGGTTATTATGCTATTATTTATTGGTCTGACTCACTTGAGATCATATTGGGCGATGTGTGACCCCTGAACCCTTGACCATTAACATCTTCAGTCTTTTTGCACTTTGCAAATTTATCCTGCGGGCCACATTGGAACCTTTGGGTGGCCAGTTGTGGCCCACAAGCCAGATGTTTGACAGCCCTACTATAGATTATTCAATACAGAAAGAAACTGATCTACTTTTCCTTATTTAATTGTTTTTTGGAAAGACAAATAAAAAAACAGTGGAACAAAGATTTTCTGAAAACATCCTGACAAACATCATATTGATGGAAATACATGTCACATATGTCTACTTGTCCCACTGTAAGGATTAATCTGCTTGTATATTTGACTTAAAAGTCATTTTCTCCAGGATTTTAACACTGTTCACAATCATCATAAAACCCATTTCCCACTAACATACAATACACTGTGACTTTCAATTAGTAGATATCTATAACTGACCGATGTTACGCACCCGTCATGATTGAGGTCGACTACAGCCACGTCGTATCCAAAGGAGGACCCCAGTCCCGGCCCATACAGAGTGTACTCTTCAGAGAGTCTATTGGAGGCATCGCTGTCTTTCCTCAACAGTACTACAGCTCCACTGTGATTGGCTCTTGGCGCCCCAGCGACCACCGTTAGGCCACGCCTCCTGGTGATACTGTGCCCCGAATCAAGTGAGAATCCTAAAATGTGACAAATGTTGCACATAAATCAGAAATTTCACACTTAAGAGCAGGTTTATTTTCATTGCATTGGAAACATTATAATGAATAATGCCACATTATAATGATAAACACAATGAACAATGTCTTTAGTTACTCTGCCCTTCTCACCATACTTCATCTATGTTAATGCTAAAGGATGCAGAAAATGTTAAAATTAAACAAAGCCATAACATAGACAAATCTTAAGTCAAACTAAATCTGTGCATAACACTGTATTTTTTTTTTATAACACTGTATATTACAAAGGAAGAAACTCCATGTTATTACGACGTTATCATGATGACTTCAAAGTTATAGCAAATTGGAATTAAGAATTTTTAATGCAACTTTGACTCGACTGGAATAGTGAAGATGAACATTCATAATTGAACATTTAACATAGAGGATGGGGGCAATTTAGTCTGTTGTTTATTGTATCATAAAATGTTATTTCTTTCATTTTCAATTGCAGCACGTGTATCTTTTCTACTGGTTGACACTCACCGAGGTAGCTGTTTGCAGGTACAGGCACGAGCTCTGGGTTCAAGATGTTTTCATCTCCTACTTCATAAGGACCATCATCGTACACTTCCATTTTCACCAAAGTGTTGTTCTTCTGCTCCACTCGTACAATGCCTGTGGAGGAGGTGAAAGAAAGCATGCAAATTATGAAAGGTAATGTACATGACAAGTGTTTTTATCATGATCTATTTTGTTCTGTTTCTGAATATTTAGATTTTAGGATCAACCAAAGTGAAAATAGTCCTCCTTGCTCTATATCTGATGATGAGTCTTGGACAGAAACCCTTAGATATCATTGAATCAGTCAGTGATGATGACCTTTCCAGTTGTACGCTCCTGGGGCTCCAAACACCACGTAATGGTAGTCCTTGGTAAAAGTGGCAGCCAGACCCTGCTGGCATGACCCAAACATCTGATGGCCTCTGGCTCTGCCCTCGCAGAAGTTCCAGTTCCCTCCGTCCTCATCAGATGTAGTGTCAATGGTCAAATCCTGGCTCAGGACGTAACAGCGGCCGATGATATCGCTGGACTCCTGAGGCGTGTTCGCAAACAAGCGCCTCTGGTAGCGGTGAGCACAAGTCTGGAACATTGGTGAAGTTATTTTTAATCTAAAAATGCTGCCACTGAAGGGTAGAAGGAAACATCTGACTTCATCAGACTTCATGACTTACCACAATCTTTCCTCCTGGTCCCTGGCTCTGCACCGTCACCCCCATCCACTGATTCTCCTTGTTCTCAGAACGTATGTCCTCTATCAGAATTTAACAAAACAAAAATAAGATGAAGAAAAAGTGCAAACATCATAGTGAATTTTGGAGCTTTTCTGAACATCTGTGCCTCAGATGAAGATGCTTTGACAGACAGATTATATCTACAGGTGGATTCCTCACCTTCAGTATCAAATTCAATGCGCTCACAATCATTGGACTGGGTGACTTCACATTTATAAAGACCTCCTGTGATGTTCGCTGTCTGTTTTCCTAAAGCTCTGGCTCTGGGCGCACCGATCAACAGCCTGAGGAATACAAGAAAATAACAATGCATTCACTGCATTATTTACTGCTGCCATTCACATCTGTCAATGTAAAACCAAGACGAATAAGCAGCAATTTACTGACATCACAAAATACACTATGAAACGCATTGACACCAACAACCCACTGAAAGTGCCCTGCCTTTCATTATAAAATACACTCATGACACAAGTTTTGTTTTTACAAAATTTGCTGCCAATGTTGCCCCCCCCCATGTTTCTGGGGTACACTGAAGAACAATTAGGAGCATTATACATAGTAGGTTTCAGATAAATTTACTGTCAAATAAATTACATTTAAGCAAACAATCCATTTGTGTCATTCCCAAAACTTTTGGCCACGAGTGTACACAATCCTAATTAAATTCAATGTTACAGATAAAAAAAAATCTCTTGTTCACTTGTTCTTATGGAGTTAAATGAAGAAAAGCCATAAAAAGTCTTGATATATTTTATGCAGTCTAAAACATGTGAAGATAGATATCATTTTTGTCATGTTTAGTGTCGCTTATCACATCAACATTAATATTAGGAACTAAACAGACATAAAACAGACCCTCGTGCCTGAACTGAACTGACTCTGTTCTTCAATCATATGATGATCTTAGAGGTTCAGTCGGTCTAAAGCAGATTGTGTTGATCACATTTTGAAAGAGCTTCTGCATTTTTGAGGAGGAACAAATAGAAAAGTGCTGTCACACATTCTGCAGAGGGCAACAGAGCGTTGAGCAGACTGTTTAACTGAAGCACATTCAATGACGCGATTGTTCTGCGCGACCTCAGCTCTCCGACCAACTCCTTCTCCCCAAAAGCCACATATTCACAGAACATGAACCAGCATGAAGAGGGGATGTGTTCAGGGGGGTGACTCATGTTCAGCCGCCAGTGGTATGGCATCATCACCAGCTCTTATCTGATAAGAGGGCTTTATCAGTTTAGCCTTTGCTCATTCATTTTAGAAGAATACAAAGAAGACAAAAAAAAGACAAAAAAGGACAAAAAATTCATGTGTTGTCATGTTAAATAAAGTCTCGTCTACAACTCAAGTCAAATTAAATCACTAAAGGCTAAAATAAATAAGTAAATCTACCTCAGACTCTTTTGAGGATAATTATACTGAGAAGAAGCATGACAACCTTTACATTATCTTTATAATTAAATTAAAAAAAAAAAAAAAAGCAGCTATGTCCCAGTTCCTTCTCCCTCTGTTCACTGGACTATTTGGACTATATGTTATTGTATTTTCTGTGGACTCATGATTTTTTGTCTTCATTGAGGAGGCCTCTGACCACCATACTTTGGATTTCTTTTTTTTTCTTTCCATTTTGTAGATTTTACTGTAAAATCCAAGTGTGCACAGCGTGAAAATGGCTACACTTCTACACCATTTTGCACACTTATCCATTGGTATTTGTTTGTGTATGTCTGTTTATATAATGAAAATTCAATAAAGAGATTGTATAAAAAAGCAGTTATGCAAAAACATGCATCTTAATGCATAATAACATTCAAGGTTTCACATTTAAAGTGACCTCTTATAACCCCTTAAACACTATCTCAGCAGCGTATGTAACAGAGAATATAGATATTTTATTTTATTACTTATTATACTGATATTTCAAACTCTCAACAACAGGGGGAGTTGCATACTAGAACACACTTATGGCTACAAAAACCACAGATGAATCAATGCAGTATCATTGACTTTATAAAGTATAAAACTCATTATTTACATTCATCTGATTTGACAGTCAGTCGAAATAACACTGTGTCTTATAATCTTCATGTGTTTCCTCAGCTGATAGTTTACATTATAGCTCTGTTAGCTTAGCTCTGTGTTGAGACAGAAAACAGCCACAGTAAAACACAAATCACCTCCATTTTTTTGTACGAGTTGTGTTGTCAAGATCTGCACTTAAGATCTGTCACAGTTTACTCTGAACCGTGAATCAACAAATGACCAATGTAGCAAAATAATATCACATAATAACTTAATACCTTCATAAGCCTCATTATCAAACTCATCCATATAGAAGAAATATTGTGATTTCAAACTTCATGTTGAAAACAACAACAGTACTTTTTTTTATCACTGTCAGTGTCTTTGACTTTAAAAGTTGTTTCTTAGTGGTTCTTATCCCATCTGGTCACTTAGTTTTCATCACCATGGGAGACCAGCAGAGTCACTCACTACTCCCTCTAGTGGTCACATAAATCCCTTGGACCATTCAGTTCATATCTCTATAATCCAACACACTCTTTATTCCCAACACTGTAATGATAATTTGGGGAATTTCTTTATAATTGAAAGTATAAATACTACATATGCCTTTAACACTTTTTGAAAGGGAGTTTTCTCTCACTCAGCTTGAGATTAAAAGGTCAGATGATGATGCATCTTTTACACGTTGTGTCTTTAAAATGTGACAGCCTGTTTCCTGCAGTTTGTTACATTTTATGTACTCGTCAAACCACATACAGGCCTCTTTAAAGTGCAAGCCTTGCAATTTGGAGCAAAAACCCAACTTGTCCTGGTCTGATTTCCTGTTGCAGTACTGAAACGTCCCTAACGGCTCAAAAACGGCCCCTTATGAGACAAAAACCAAAGACATAAGATTTGACCTGCTTTTAATGCTACAGTCTTTACCAGGAAGTATACACATAAACAGACCTGGCTGAATATCGGAACAATGAAAATGAAATACGACAATGACAAACGGGCCTTGAACAGCTGCACATTCTAAATATTTAATAACTATGTATATAATTGATGTAACTTAGTCTCAGCTCTCAAAGATGAAAATATTCTGTCATTTGCAACTTATTTTAAGAGTGAGAGCACTTGCCCACCTTCTCATTTTATGAATATTTAAAGAAGATAAATAGATAAATAGAAGATAAAGAACTGTGTTGTCACGCTGCTTCAGTCTGGTTGCAGATACACCCTACCATGCAGCTGGACAAACAGGCACAAGAACTACTTAATTCCTGCCGCTAACAGGCTCCTTAATAGTGAATAGTGTGTGATTTGTGTTTTTGTATTGTATGTGTCATTTGTTTTTGATGTGTGTACTGCTGGCTGTACAATAATTTGCCCCTAGATCATAATAAAGTCCCTTGAACCTTGAATCTTGAACCTTGTATTAGCAAATCTTGCTTAAATTTCGTCATTTTTCCCCTTTACATTTCCCATTGTCTTTCAGCTGCTAGATTTTTATTCTAGTGTTGAGAAATATAGCACTTACCTGCCAAGAAAATTATAGTTATTTGTAAGGTTTTATAGTACATCCAATTGTGTCAGTGCAGACTTTTATGTAAGAGAACTTTGGGGGAAAAAAACTACAAATCCTACATTACACAATAACAAAAGGAAGCTGCATTGTAATGTGAGAGCACACCGGCCTACATACAGTGTAGGAATTTTCTCAAAGGGCGGAGAGGAAATCCTCTTCTCCCTATTCTTCTCTCTGTGATTCTGCAGCTCCTTCTATAACCCACCTATTGATCCGCTGGACAGCCCACATGGCTCTTCATTTGCTCAACAAGGAGTCTCCTGAGGAGGTCTGATGAAAACTGAAGACCAGACTGCCAACAACCGACTCAAACAAAGGCCAATGAAATGCAAATACGGACAAAAACATTCACAAAGTTTGCTCGAATTTGACGATTTTGGAAAAAAAAAAAAAAAAAAAAAAAGACAACGACCTGCTGTGTAGATGAGAAATGAGTGGAGTGCAGCCTCAGAATTATGACTAAAACAAATAGATTCAATTAAATACTCATTATCACTGTATTCACAAAGAAAATGAATGCAGCCACTTCATGCTATCACAAGAAACAAAAATGCATCTCTTAGAAGAAAAGTGCAGCGACAATAACATTTATTTCACCCTTAAAAGCCTTCGTGGTCTCAGATAAATACAGGTTGTATGTACTCTTGCATTACTCCCTGCTGGGCTGATTCACACTCATCTTGTTAAATCCACAACATGAAGAGTGTGACAAAGGTAAATAAAAACACCTGCGCCTCAACAGCAGAGCTACTCAGCGCGGTGACAGCTGAAGAATGTAGCGAGTAACTGAGGGCCAACATTGACATTTACATGCAACACGCCAACCCAGCAGAAACCGAAAACTCACTTTTTAGTTCAGAAAGTGACCGAATTCCAGCATTTTATCTTCTTACACTTAACAAAACCTGGGTATAAGTTACAATACATGAGACAGAACCTTTTATATGTGACTGTAATCGAGAATGTCAGAAGAATTGAACTTAAAGCAGCATCTAATTGACTAAAACTGCAGCTCGTGCTCTATCCTGGGATTCGATAAAAGAAGGTACACTGCCGACACGCATGTCTTTCACTGCAATGTAAATGGGAATGCATAGTAACTGGTGTGGGTTTACACAGTGATCTCACTGGTCTTTGTTAACAGATGTGCTCCAGCGCTCCCACAGCTGTGCACTCAAAGCAACAAGAACTGCTGCAGCTGTTCTAACTATTCCAGTTTACCCACATATTCTGATTGGTGCAGATCTCTGATTGTCTAATTACACATGTCTGAAGGTAGTATGAATATTCACAGAGTGCAAATCAACTTCAAGTGAATGACACAGCATGAAACAACACTTTCACCTGTGAATTTGTGCCTTTGGGGCTAAAAAAAAGATGTATCGGTAAACTACCCAAACTGCAGTGTTAAGTCAGACTGGAATGTCTCGACTGATGATTCACTGATGCGTTCAATCTATCAGGTTACATTCGCACAGATGGCCGTGGACGTCCAGTCAAATGGCCTTTTTCTCTGGTTTCAATGGGAGGATGTTATATCCACATCATTACCCCGACACATTATTCATGCAAGAGGCACCCCGCTGCCTCTTTCTGAGATGGGACGTCATGTTAAGCCTTGTGTCGAAACATAGGTCGGCCTTGTTTCATCCGCTCCAAACACAAACAAATACGAGGAAGGAGCCAAGTGGACAATAAAAATCAAGTTGTGCTTTCAATGAAACCATTAGCAGAGCAAATGGACGGAGCTGCGTAAGTAGCAGAAAGCAATCCAAATAAAAAAAAATCTAATGTTCTGTGTTTGAATGGATCAGAGGCGTTTACAGAACAAGATGTGTTTTAGCAGAGAAACATGAGTCTAAAACTAAATGAGTATTAACTCTTCACTGGAGACAGATTCATAAAAGCAGCATTAGTCAGAGTTTTACACCTGTTAGTGACCATCACCAAACACATGTCCTGCTCAGGAACAGGCTGATGCAGATAGTTGGAAGAGTTCAGCGTCTCACAGCTTTAATGAGAGGCCCTTCGTTACCTTCATCTGTGTTCAGCTAAACTTTCACGTGACTTGGTTTTCTGATTATTTCAGGGTCACGAGAGGATTCAGAGCTGAGCTTCACGGCCAAGTAGAGCCACTGTTTATTCCAGACTTACAATAATAAGACGTACAGATTGGAACACAGACATGTGTGTGTATGAGAGACAGAGAATGTGCACGATTAGACCTTTTACAGTATTTCAAGTAGTTTTGTTGATTAATGAATCTCTTATTTGAGCAGTAAAATGTCAAAAGTTAAAATGTCACACAAATAAATCAGGGAAATTGTTGATTTATGGCAACTGTATCAATTATTTTGACACATCAAGCAGTGTATGCGCATAAACAGATGTTCTTTTTATGTCAGGACTTCAGGACTGGGGCATTTTTTTCATAGTTCAACATGTGAAAGGGGCAAATCTTCACTCTCTTCCTACTTTTACTGGCTGAAAACCAACAATCAGGCCAGTGTCACATTTCGAGTCTGTGTTTGCCCAACAAATACAACTTTCGTGACATTTTTTACACCCTGATAAAGTAAAAGTGCATCTCTTCAGGAGCTGAGCGGAGGAGTTAAAGCTACATTTAAGACCCCCAGTACATGCCCTGCATCGTGAGCTGTTTTTGTCTCAGTAGCCAAAACAACAGGGAGATAAAATTCCATAAGTTTAAACCTAATCTAGGTGATCTTGGGAAATTTCTCCAGGGGTTTCTCTTTTTTGTCAGTATGCTGCTGTAGGGTCCTGTGGCTGATAACCAGTCGGGGTTATGGCAGCCTCACCCTGGTCGCAGGCTTTGACACGCCACCGCGCCTCACTTTATCCTTATTAGCTGACACTTTGTGCAAGGACGATCAGGCTCAGTAATGAGGAAGTGTTTTAGAACTGATCTGCTGCTTACTCATTTAGACTAAAGAAGATCAAAGCATTCATCTACACTGTTGCCCATGAAGTTGCAATAATTGTGATTTCAGACACATTCCTCTTTTCATTCCAATTTATATACATCAGTAATGACCTTTGACCTGGTACAATGATTACACACTGAGTCCTAGTTACACTTTAATATCAGGAATAAATCACATTGTCACAGTCATTTCATGAGAACAGGAAAAAATATTTTACTCCACCTTTATGGGCAACTGTGAATATATCCATATCTTATTGACATTACTTGTCAACTATTATATTATACTACATGATACTTTTTTGAAAAACGATGGGTTTAACTAAATCAATAAGGCTTGTGAGCCAAACAAAAACTTGAGCATCAACTTTTTAATAATTTTCTGTCTTTTTATACACTAGAACTAATAAATGAATGAGGAGACTAACCAACACATTAAACAATGAAAATAACCGATAGCTGCAGACTTTGATGCATGTGACTAAAATGTAACAAAAAGACTAGAAACTAACTAACACGCAGCGCTTTGAAAAAGAGGTTCTTAATCTCAATGAGATTTAGGTTAAATTTTATTTTTTTTAAAAAAGGGGAAAAAGGTGGGGGTACAGTTAAGGCACGTTTTAGTTGTACTGGTTAAATACCATAAAATGCTCAGTAAGTCTGTTATAGATTATCATTAAGTAGCAGCTGTAACATGCATATACATCTATACATGATATATACATCAAACATATATAATATACACCCTATAAACTAAAGTTTACAATAGTCATCTAATACACAAGTAGGAAACCACAACAACAATCTTTGAGAAAAACAGTGTAAATACTATCAGCCCTCATTCATTTTCATTACAGACTGATTCACTATTTTGTAATGAGTCTAGTTTTACTTCTAGATGTTAAAGCAGGAGTTTGGGCATCACACATGTCCCCTCAGCTCTGCCTCAGTTTGACCTCCCTGATTCATTTGCATGACAAATCTGTCCATTGTCAGTTCACTAGTTGTCCTGCGGACATTCAACGCATCACAAGAACCACAAAGACTTGAGGGACCTCAGTAAACTGTTACTACAGCAGGTTGTTAAAATGCTTAACATCCTGTCTCTCGGTGACTCTGATAGGATAAATGAGGTTGATAAAGTTCAGATGTAACTGAGATGAACCTGCTCTTCAGGTGCGTAATGGATGAGCTCCGCCTTCAGACTCTGATCCAAACACAGAGGAGTTGAATGAAGCATCACTTACATTCTTTTATCCGGGTTGAGCTGCCGGTGCATGGCCAGAGAAAACCCGAACAGACTGCCCGGATCTCCGTCTTTTCTGATGACATGAGCGGTGTCCAGATTGAAGCACAGAACCAGACCCGGGTCCAGAACCCAGAAAACAGCCGCACACAGAGCGGCGTGCGCGCACCGCAGGCGCATCGCAGCCGGTCCGGATGAGTCCAGTACAGTCCGAACTTAAGTCAGAGCCGCTCAGGCCGGAGCTCCTCTCCGATCAGCCGGTGCAGTTGGACTGAGGACTGCCGCTGCTGAGGAGCGGTTAACCAGGAGCCGAGCAGGTCCCCGAGGCTCCACAGCGCCGCCTCCGGCCACCTGGTGTAATACCACCGACCCAAGGACCTGGTTTACGGACGGAGATGCTGACTTTAGGTCCCATCAGTGTCTGATAAAGAGTCAGGTAGTCAAACAAAACAATTATTTAAGGAAATTTGAGATCCTGCCTGATTATTTAGAAATACTGAGTTATCATTTTAAAATAAAAAAAATATTAATTTAAGACACTAAATCCTTATTAGGAGATAACAATCAGTATTCTAAGATTAAAACTTTTTATTTTGAGATACTAAGTCATGATTTTAAGATACTATTTCATTATTTAGAGACACCAACTCGCTATTGTGAGATACTGGTTCTTATTTTAAGATTCTAACTCAGTATTTTGAAATACTAAGTTATTCTCTTAAAATATTCTAAGATTATAACACAGATGCTAAGTTACTGTTTTAAGATATTAATTCCGTATTTTGAGACACTGAGCCATTACTTTGAGGTACTTAGTCATTATTTTGGACATTGGGTTATAATTTCGAGATATTAAGTTATTATTTTGAGACACTTACTCATTATTTTAAGAATCTAACACATTATTTGGAGAACCTAATTCATTATTTTGATACATTAAGTGATTATTTTGAGACACTAAGTCATTTTTTGAGATATTAACTCAATATTTTAAGATAATAACCCTTTGTTCAGAGATACAGTATAAAGTACTTATTTTAAAATATTAAGTCATTACTGTGAGATTCCGGATCTTAATTCTATTTCCTCCACAGTGGCAAATATGGTCATCCGTTATATTTACATTAGAATTTGGAAGTTGGCCTTAGATGAAAACATATGCTTCATGTATCATCAATACTCTAGAACTTCATGTACGTTTTTAACATTTACGTGTAGTACAAGACAAATGGAACAACTACAGGTATATGATTGTTTTTCTATTTTCGTCAGAGAGAAACAGAGCAACAGCGAGTCAAGTGTTGTAGTCAGCTGCACAAATAAACCTCCCAGATTGAGCCAGACCAGGAGACAGACTGCAGGTCACTAAGAGGCCGTACTATCTTGGAAAAGGTTGGAATTCTGTCACTATCTGGATTTATTTAGGCGGGAGGGGGGGACAGCTGACTGTTACTTGACTTGAACAAACAGGTGATGTTCAGCTTTTCAGACTGATCATCCATCCAAGAAAAATAATGACTGAAATATTAATGTATACCCTCATCAGTAACACCTGCTGTGGACCACAAGTATGAATAATTCAATGCTCAGAACAAAAGGGATGTATTCATGGAATGGTTTTGTCTTTTACACATGGATGCATCACAATAACTCATTACATGTGCTTTGCACTTTAGGTGGGGTTCATGTCTTCACTTAATTGAGGTTTACATGAGCATAGAAGTGATGGACATTTGTAACTTTAGGACTTTTTCATTTATTTCTGGAGGGTTAAATAAACTCTGCAGGTACATGTCAATGTATTACCAGTCTATGGTCAATTTAATCCAAATGTTGGCCATTACAAAGACACTGCACACAAAATACAGTGTATTGGAAAAAAGGCACATGTAGATTCTAATTTTTAGTTTTATATGTTTGTGTTTTAACTTATACACTAAAGAACATTTAATAAAAGTTTGATACTAATCAGTATTGTTATATACTTTACACATGCTGCTTTAAAATTACAGTAATTACATAGGATTTTCAGCTTCAATTACAAGTTTAAAATATTTGTTAAGTACAGCCTCAAAAAATAATGAAATGTGTTAGTTACATTATGAGGGTAGATGGTAATGCCTTGGCTCCATCACTGACAGTAAGCTTAAAATAAATAATGAGCCCATACTGTAATGTCTGTACTTCCCTAGGAGGATGAGGAAACTCCAGGTCCAGTTTTACAGGCGTTCTATAAATAGTTTGTGGAACTTTTAGAGTCCTACAACAAATACAACATGGCTTTGAGGACTACCCATCATTAACAGGAAATCCCTGGATAGGAACATGAAGATCAGCAATAAGATGACCAGGAGAGGACAGAAGACACTCAGCTACATCCACAAGAAAAGAAAGATAAGCAAGGATCAGACACACCTGGAGACGCAACACAACTACAGGTGAGACATATGCAAGAAGTACAGTATGTCTCAAATCTTAACATTTAAGTCTCACGTTTCTGTGGTAAAAATCGAGAAAGTCAATGGAGCTCCTGCCAAAAAAAAAAATCATTGTTCAGATCAAACAAGTGACGAGTCAAGAGTCAAGTCTGATCACCTATTGTATATGAAAACGTGAGCCTTAAGTACAAGCCACACAAATGAACAACAATCTGAAATCAAAATATAGAACCAAATGACTAAACCTCTCCAAAGTGAAAACACAAGTCAACGTTGCTGTGTTTGTTCACACACAACAACATCCAATCTAACATCAACTGAGCAGTAGTCTTACACATCAATGACAGTGGTTGCATTTAATCAGCCATTTTTAAAGACCATTTCACTGCACGATGAATGTTTTAACTGTTCACATTTTAATCACATTGGCTAATTATAGTTAATAATGGCCTACTTTTAATGATATAAGTTTTAGAATACGGTACATTTACTTGTATTATCAATGTCACATTAGCAGTGTCACTGAAGCAGCTGTTCTGGATGCCTCTTCCACCACTGTTATCATTACAATTACCTCAAACGATGAAAATGTGTTCCATTATTCAAGTGGTTTTAGTGTCACTAAATACTCTTATTAATATTAATGATATATATTAGTACATTACTTAGAGATAACTGTAGTCTTGACCTGCATGGATTGTGAAGTTGTCGGCCACAAGTAATTTCTTTCATTAATGTTTGTTCAGTAAGTCTTAAGTCCTGAAAATTGAAACTTTAGTCCATCAAATCATGCAACTCAAGTCTCCTAACTCTGCAACACACTCACTTCAACCTTACACCCTCTGATGTCAATACAAGTCCTGTCACTCAAACAAAAAGGAGTAGTTTTGTATCAGCCTCCATCCTCTAAGTGAACTCTTAACCTTCATTCACAGAAACAACAGCATCATGAGCATTTTTTACTATCATTCCTGCTTTCATCATTGTTGTTATGCATTTACATATGCAAGTTTTTCATGCTCAATAGCATTTCCTTGTAAGATAAATATGCCATTGTTTGTGAGTGCTGATTTGTTTTTATTTGTCATGATTGTTCGCTGCACAAATAAACTTCCTGACTGAAAATAAAGTTACTCTGATCGCATTTCAAAGAAACCTTCCCAACAATGTTTTAGTTTCCATAAAGATGATGTATTACAGATCTGAGACCGCGACCCACCAGTGGCGGTCATTCGAGCCGCTGCTTTGTTATCTTCCAAGTTCTGCATGAAGCACAAAATAGCCTCATTGTATCGCCCACTCATGTTTCTCAGTGTATCTGCTGGTGTTTGATGGCGGTGTGAAGTTTGAACCTGCCAGGGCCATAATCACTCAGCATAATACACCACAATGTGGGCATTGTTGAACTTAAAAAGCCCTGTGTGTGTGTCCATACTCGTGTGTGTCTGAACACAGGGGGCTGCGATAGGGGTCTTTAACTACTTTCCTAATTGCAGCACATGTCTGGGGAGGTTCTAGTTTAAGATATGTGAATGGCATCTCTGTGGGGTTTGGTGGCAGATGCACAAGACTTAAACACATCACAAGCCTCTTCAGTGATGTATAAACAGGTTCTTCACTAAAAATACTGTCAAACCTCCCACATTCACAATCGGCTGCCAGAAAAACATACCATTAAACCACAGGCAGTACTCCGAAGGTTATTTTAAAAACATAAAAACTTAAAAATGTAACAAAAAATGTATTGTTTTTAATTATTTTGTCATTAATTGGAAAAGTGGAAAAGTCCAAAAAAAAACTGTTATAGAGTAGGTAGAATCTGGAATAAAATTAAGAACACGGATAATAATTTAAAAAAAACTGTACAAAATAGTATGAAGAACAAAAAAGGTATAAAGACAGAACAGTATTAAAATAATAGTGCAGTATATAAAACAATAAATTTTTTGATGAAAGAACTGCCATTGCCATGTTGGTTAGTTGCAGACAAAAGTGACCATATTTGGACAAAAAGGTGAAAAAATTACTAGGTCATGTGGAATAATGAGTGAACTAATGCTAAATGCTATTTTACTGATGCCGTAAAACATTGGATATAAACAAGCACTTCTTAATGGCTTTGTTAGTTTAACTTATTAAGTACAACTATGGTCAAGTTAGCTGTGAAGAAAAAAATGTTTAATTCAATAAACAGAAGCTCTTAAAGTCTAATTTTTAATGTAAATATCAGCAATTGATCTCCTTTATTACTATTATATTGAATCAGCTATGAAACAAGACTTTTTTTTTTATTAAAGTGTTTTCTTGTATGGTCAGCTGTGATACTCTATATGCAAAACTTTTTATCAGGAACACTAATCAATTTTAACATATTTTTCTCACTAACTTTATTAACAATTACATGTATTTTGTAGTTACATAACGCTAAAAGTTCAAAGTAACTAGTGAGTCTCCATCATTCATATGTGCTGTGATTTCTATTGAAAAGGGTAACTCTGATAAATGCTGAAGAATAAAGTGTTTTGTTGAAGAAATCTCTGAGTCTTCTATGGGCAAAAAGGTGTGTAAGGCGGATTTAACGCTTCCACACCAGCAGCGCTTTCATGTCCACGGTTACCCTGGGTGGGTGTGTAACGTGAGCTGTCAGCGGAGGTGAACCTGGCCGACCTGGTATTGTCTCGGGTCAGCGGGTGAGGAGAAACTGGAGAGATGGTGCAGGTCGAACAGGTGAACCCCTGCAGGTGATGAGGCCTTTCTTCACAGATTAGCTGCACTTTTGTAGGAACAAAATGAACAATGGATTTGGAAAAGCTCTGTGTGGCCCCTAGTCAAATCACTGGTGAGGATATTGAGTTACATTTGAGGATAGGGTCCACTTTTTAGGCCCTTCACATACATATTGGACAGGTTTGTGAATAGGAAGAGGTTACAAAGTAGTAAAATATCATACGTGCTGATGGAGAAAACATCCTCTAGCTATTTTGTATGGCTTAAAAAATGAAAAATAGAAAAATCCATTCAAATAATTTTATTTATCTGTTCGGCACATTGTTTAGGCAAGAAAACAAACATCAGTGCAACCACAAAAGCCCGAAACACTCACATACAATCATACATCCACCCATAGATACTGTATATGTGCATCTTTGAGAGAAATAGTATAAAATATCACTGTTAAGAATAAAAACTAACAATATGAAAAGTGTTCTTTCTGTCGTGTTTCCAAAATCCCTAAATTAGTTGAAAATTGCCCCAAAAGTCACTGCAATAACAGTTGAATTTGTCCTCCATTTTCACATTTGTTGCACAGGTTTTTTATTGTATGTCTCTACTGTTTATGTTTATTATGTAATACTGTACGTACATATAGATATAACATAACATATAATATTAAGCATTGAGTCCTCAAATATTATTTTTTGCGATGTACTTCACTTTAAGCCAATCAAGGGGTGCATGTGAACGATATGATTCATTGGTACAAAACCTTTAGTGGACATGAGTATTTCTCAGTTTTTTTCCTGTATACATTGAATGGCAGATGCCTATCCTCATCAGTAGAAGTAATGTGATGAGATTTGCTCCTGAAAACTGTTTTTTAAGTTGTAAAACCAGAATAAAATATGCCCTGTGCCTGTGTCTGTGTATGTGTCTGTGTCTGTGTATGTCTGTGTATGTCTCTGGCTGCAACATCACATTTTATATTAATGGTCAGATTTCAGTGATTTGTCTCATTCATGCTGAAAGGATTAAGTTCAGAGGCTCCGAAACGCAAAACCCTGGTGAGACAGAAGGGTAAGCTCCTTGAGTGTCACGGTAATGAAGTCACAACATAGCAGCGACTGGTAAAGGAAACCAAACCCTGGAGTTATCAGAGAGGAGAGGAAACATGCCCAAAATGCACAGTTGGCATCGGCAGCTGGTGTGCCAATGAAGAAAAACAAATCTGTGGTCAGTATGTTAAAACAGATGATGTTACTTTATATATGTAGCAAGATAATGTGTTACCAAAGATGAGGTTTAAGGACAAATTGCATGTTTTACTGTATGTGAAATATTACTCTATATAATACATTATATGTATTATATACAGGTATATTATTATTACTAGCAGTAGTAGTATTATAAACACAAAAACTGACTGTATATGTAAAAATAGCAGTGAAATATTTCTTTCAGTAACACAAAAGCTAAATTATACAACAATGAATGAGGTTAACACAAACTTAAATGAAGTATTACAGGTTAAATCAGCTTCATTTTCAGTTTCTCCTCATTTATGGTTCACAGTGTACAATAATGACTTAACTTTGCACTATATCTGATTTTATGAACCATATTAGATGTTATACATACTACCTTTTCAGCAATAGTCAAGGATTCCCTCATAATTCCTAAAAAGAGATTAAAAACAAGTCAGTTCCTCAAGATAAAACTCCTTATGCACTCATCAAACAAAGTAAAACTAAAGTGAAATCAACAAACAGACTGAAAGACTAAATATAACTCCAATTCTACAGCTACATTAGAATAATTCCAACCCTATGATGTGACAGAGTGAGACTTAAAACTGCAGAGGAACGTGGCCGCTCACTGACAGCAGGTTGTGTCTGCATCAGCGACTGTGTGAAGCACGGCGTTAAATCACTCTGTGTGAAAGTGGGAGCAGCTGATCCTGGTCCTGTTGTGACAGTGGCACAGCCTTTTGTGGGGAGACCGTCCACAGTAAATCTGCTCCACTCCCCTCTCACAAAGGACGGCTCCCATTTATGGCTCCTGGGTGGGGGGTGTGTTACTGAATCAACAATAAAGGGGACAGAGACCTCGCAGACCCCTCTGAATTCTTTCTCAGGCGGGACGGGCAGATGACACGGGGAATTCTGGGGATTCCTTTGTTATCCAGGCAAAGTGGAAAATCATTTTTGATCTGGTAAAAAGGAATGACCTATGGCCCCAGAGATATGACCTTCATTTTATACAACAGACAAGGAATGGAGCTGCGACTGGATGAATCAGTCAGCAGTGATGGAACATATATACTGTACTTTTTGCTCTACTACATCCGCTGACGACTTTAGTTACCAATTTCAGCCCCTTCCTGTTCAGTGAAAACCAAGGATGTGCAAATGTGTTGACTTTTTATGTTTGTGATGACGTGATGATTTATGGGTTGAGTTGTAAATTCTTTTCCTTCTTCAACTAAATAAACTCTTGTCAAAAATATGTTGTCAAAAACGTTTAGAAGAGGTCCTTTTTTCTGAGATCATGAAAAGTTAACCATTTAGAGACATATAGTAGTTCTTACAAGGGTGCAACTCTACAAACGTATGATGATCTTATAGAATATGACGCTACAGATTAAATAATGATAATAATAGCAGTCAACCAAACAGTAGTGAGCAAGGGTTAGAGGGAAATATACAAATACTTAAATAATTAAAAGAACATAAAACAAAAATCTGTATGATCAATAATAATATAAGTCCAGTAAAAGAAAAAGAGAATACATATCTGTGTAAGTGGTTGATCACAGCAATAAAAGCAATAAAAAGAAACTGCCTGACATTATACAAAGCAAATAAAATGAGTTCAACCTTTAACTGCAACATACATGCAAATTGAATCCAAATACATCATATATAGTCAAATGTTAACACAGGTCATTTTCCTCCACAAAACTTTTACTTTTCTATATGAACTTTTATTAAGTAAAGGATCTGAATCATTCTTCCACCACTGTCAGAGACACAGGAGATAGTAAACATCGTCCTAATCTTAAAAGCAGATCGCCCCAAAGAGAGTAAAGTGTCACACATCAACTTGCATCCGCAAAACTGAACACTTCCTTCCAATTGTTATTGTCTGCCAGTGCTCGTCATTAAAGCCTTTTGTTGTTTAAAATAACTTCTCTGCAGGGGGAAAGGCCGCCATGACTAATGCTTAGGAAACACATGCTCGATCATGAACACTGTGGCGAAGGTTTCCAACTTCAACTCTGGTCCAGAGCGCTCAACCTTTCAAATGGAGAGGTCAAGAAACACTTGGTAGATCATTTCCATGTTAGCGAGACACTCCACAGAAAGTGGTTTTATTCACTGGCCCGGTGTCTTATCTTAAAACAATTAGAAACAATGGAAAAAACAAATAATCCACTTATTACATTTTAGAAGCATTTCGTGGAGGTATTTAAAGTTTTAGGCCAAGGCTGGAAAAACCTGTGTGAAATGGATGAAGGATGAGTTGCCAAGCTGATGAATGGTCCAATACTCTCAGCAGGAGTTCAAGCTGAAAGAACCCACCAACAGCCAAGAAACCTGCCACATTTCACACAGAAGGCCCATTACTGCCCCTATAGACCCTGAATACAGTACATAAAGCATATAATGTAACATCTGTTCTATCATTCAGGGTCGCTTTGGACTGATGTTTGTATCTTTTGCATTGACAAAATAGAAAAGAATTTAAAATATATTCACAATCTTCATTCAGTGATCCTTCTATCTTAACACTATATTAAACAAAAATCTGTCAATATAAAAATCTGTCTATAAATTGTTTTTGTACAAGCATAATGTATTTTGCTAATCTGTGACGTTGGTTGTTATAATTTTAATCATAATGAGTAACTCAAAAAATAAAAAGGGTCTGAAAATTATTCCTTTTCAAAATCTTATCAGAGTTTTCAAAATATAGTCTCAGGTAAAGCAGGTATAAGCCACACTGTTATAAAATGTACACCAGTATTATATACAATTAAGAACAATGGCAGGGAAGACACTGTCGCCTATGAAGTTGAAATAAAATATGTTTACCTCTTCTTATGAAATGATTGTGACAATGTGATTTATTCTTGATAGATGAAGTGTAACTGGGACTCAGTATGTAATCATTACACCAGGTCAAAGGTCATTACTCATGTGTAGAAATAGGAATAAACAAGGAATGTGTCCGAAAAAACAAAAACATTCAAACTTTATTGGCAACAGTGTACATTTACAAGAATGGCTGTCTCTCCCTTCATTCAAATTGAGAAAGAAAAGAAATGGAAATAAATAAGAAAAAGAGAAAATAATAACAGTAAAGATGTGTTATGTGTTGTGTATTCATGTGTTTCTTTAGGTTTATCGGTGAATATGGAAAATAACTTTAAATATCTTTTGGCTTGTGAGACTATACAGGAAATACATGTAATTTTCTAATAAAGCAATATTCATGACCTATCAGTTTCAGTTTGCTAACTAGAGAGGAACCAATCATGTGAAATCATTACCTCATTTATGTAAACACGGCTGCACCCAGGTGGTTAAAAAATAAAATACAGTCATGTTTTATAGTAAATCCAGGCAAAATACAAGAATTGTTGCAAGGTGAAAAGGTGAAAATCAAACAAACCTCATCATTGTTCAGTGATTCATGAATGTTATGGTTTTGATTAATGTGATATTATGAAAGTTTGTCAAAAAGCCTTGAGGAGTGTCTTCTGAAATCCCCAGATTGAAAAGCTCAGCATTTCCAGTTTGAGGGAGGATGTATGCTATGTTCATCCTCCCATT
>JAPQRQ010000015.1:22484824-22501492 GCA_037367365.1 Apogon talboti
ACAGAGGGAGAGAGAGAGAGAGAGAGAGAGAGAGAGAGACAAGCCTACAGTTATGATATTTCCTGCTCAGCAAAATATAAATTACCATGCACTTATAACATAATGTAATGAAACTTGCTTTATTAAATGATAATAACAGTTTCCCAATTTGTGTCTGAACATTGTATAATAGTCTGACAGATATTCTGCTATTAAGGTCAATACTGTGCATGACATCTGTGGTTATAAAAGAATCTATGACGCCATCTTGTGGTGATTAACAAATGTCTCTAAACGATTTTATCACATCAGCTACACACTTAGTCCAACAGAAATAAGAATTATACATTGTCCATAACAAACACTTTGGGCTCTGGATAAATCAAATGCTCTTTCAATGTTCCGTGCAGATGATATGATCCCATGATGGTGAATCACGTTGTTATCTGATGTATACCAAAAGGAAACGTAACTGTAAACTCTTGCTAATTACATTTCCACCACTTGGGGGCGCTGTAGCTTTGTTTGAGCTGACACTCAGCATCACCTTCAGCATCTTCATGGCACCATTACAGCGTCTGCTGCACAAAGTGTCTCTGTTTTGTGAGTATTTCTGAACATTTTTGTCAAATAGTGTTTTGTTAGTTTAAGAAAAACTTAGACTAACATTTTGTTTTCGCTATTGATTGCGCAGACACTGTTACATTAAGCTGAAAAACGCTTGTAAAAATGTTAAATTGACAACCGTAAAATCCAGTGGAAGAGGAGTAACCACAATGCCATTAAAAACTAATTTGCTTCAGAAAACTAGCAGCACTTTCTCTCGTGTGTATATTTTATCCAGATGCTGAACCCAGAGAAGTTTCATCCTCTTTGGTTATGGCTCGGTTTACTGGGAGATGAATTACTGAATGTATGTTACAGACCTGTTGGACCTGCCGGTCTGGTCATGGTGCATTTCTCTGATTCTTTTAAGATGCTTTGATGGAAAACTCTGCAGACAACCGGGACAGGCAGACAGACCTGAACAAATAATGGAGGGTGGAAGCGGTGGGGAGTAGTCAGTGGTGCAGCCCTTACTCATTGGTTGCCTCAGACACAGTAGCTCTCCCTCTCGCTCTCTCATAAATGCGCTCCCACCGCAGACCGTAGCAGATAATCACAGGCCACTGTGAGAGGGACACACCTTCCGCTGATTTTGCTTCGGTTCACACGGGGATGCGTTTTGATTCACGAAAAGGCGTCGTCAGTGCAAGATTCAAGTCGTGTTACAACTTGCGGTTTTTGCGTTTTTTGCGCGTAAACTGAGTCCGCTCCGTTCCGCGCTGAAGATGACCGGGGTTTTTGAGAACTTAAATACTGATATGCATTCGAACCAGATTACCTCAACCAATTACCACAGCTTGCACAAATCGCAAGAGTCCCCAACTCTGCCTGTGTCCACGGCGACGGACAGCAGTTACTACAACAGCCAGCAGCCGGGCCATTGCGCAGGGTCTCCATTTGGCCAACTCGGCTCCTACCAGTACCACGGCAGCGCGACGAGCACTGTGCCATATAATGCAAAGTCATACGACATTAGTTTTAGCTCATCTTATGCCGCATACAGCTCCTACGGCTCCAACTCCTCTCCTACTCCAGCCGACACAGGTAAGACAGAGACCATATTTTTATTAATACACTGAAGGAAATATGTATTCAGTCACGACATACAGAGCAGGAATGACCGATTAGATATTAACTACAAAGTCCAGGATTATTAGACATTGTACTCTTAGGCACCAAGCTATGGTGTTAGTGCAGCTCGTTTATTATTCATCACCAATCATATTTTCCCTTTGTACAAGATACAACCTGATAGTGTCGTGCAACTGGTAAAGGCTATGTCACTGCTGAACAGGATCTGACATCCGTGCAAATAAAAGCCTTTTAAAAACTCCAATACCCGTCATGCATAACGCAATTGCATTTGCTTTTTTTTCCTGCAGAGAAAGAAGAGAGTGAGCCAGAAATCCGGATGGTTAATGGAAAACCAAAGAAGGTCAGGAAACCTCGAACCATTTATTCTAGCTTCCAGCTGGCTGCACTTCAACGAAGGTTTCAGAAGACACAGTATTTGGCTCTACCAGAACGGGCCGAGCTGGCAGCCTCACTGGGCCTTACGCAAACACAGGTGAGTGTACGTTAAAGATATAGATACGTATGCTATCAAATAGACTCTGTGTTTTTTAGAGTATGGTAAGGAAAATAACAAAGTGAATGGTTTTATATTCGGGAAAATATCAGTCAAATAATTAATGTGTGTGTCTGTTATTTGTCAGGTCAAAATATGGTTCCAGAACCGCCGCTCCAAGTTCAAGAAGTTGTGGAAAAGTGGAGAAATCCCCCCAGAGCAACATGTTGCTTCCAGTGAATCTCCCCCCTGCACGTCTCCACCAACTACTGCCTGGGACTTTCCACAGACTCAAAGAATGAACAGTGTCAACTCCAGTTTACCTCAGAGCAGCAGCCCGCCCAACACGACTGCGCCTTCGTCGTTTTTGGCAAACTACTCCTGGTACTCACCCACGAACTCTACGACGCATCTGCAGCCTCCTCTGGTCCAGCACCACCATAACTCCGCCATAAGCGCTGGGACAATATTCTGAAACAAAACAACATCGGGTTGAAATCGGACAATACTGGTGAAAAAAAAAAGAAAATTACCAATACCTTCATTTTTACAGACCTCGTGTGAGCACCGTGCGAACTTTACGCAAGCATCTATAGGAAAAGTTAATGGAGCCAGACAGATTCATGGACCTTGCCAGTTATCGCACTGGCAAATTGGTAGACACAGATTTCTACAGTTATTTTTGTATTTATTTATTTTGTTTATGTCGAGGGATGAATGAACCACTATACCCAAAGCAATCACAGCCTGGGCGCGAGCCTGTTTTTACGCGGACGTCACTTTTTGCCATTCCTGCAAATAAAATATTAATTGCAGGACAACCTGTCACAATGTAGCACAAGTTAACTGTATCGTGCCTTTTCAATATGACCTCATTTTGTTGTGCGATGAAAAGCTTACCTTTTTCCATTCCTCATGTTAGTTGATTTTCAATATATCGGGGGTATGTGTCCACGTTTGTAAATATTTTACCACAGCTTTTTGATAGCCCATGTCGCTTTGACTCTTTTTTTAGGCTATTGGTGCAAATCTATTAACCACCGTAAGCTACTGATTGTCTTACCCTCTGATTTACTTGTATCACATTTATTTGTATTTTTGTCTTATTTATTTTAGCAGTGTTTCATATATGGCCAGGCGTTATTTAAATAAAATGTTTTCTGTGCAAATGCATCCTTCTTTATTTTATTTTGTTTATTTTTTTTTTTACTGACAGGAATTTATAACGTATAATTATAATGACTCCTATTTCTAATAGCCTACACTGTTTTATGGAGGGGGGTTCATTTTATTATTAACCGCATAAGTGACTTAATACTGATTTCATTTTATACTATATCATTGTGTTTCTTTCCTTCGTTCTTTATTCGTTCTTTTCTTGTTAAAAAAACCCAAACACGTAATTTGTAGAGATTTACATGATTTTAGCATACCTACATTTGAGAAATAGAGCGTTAATAGCCATGAATTGAGGGTTTGTTTGGGGGTTTTTTTTGTTTTTTTTTTTAAATTGACGCTATTTAGCTTATGGTAGGCATGCACACACGCATGTTATGTTGTACTCAAACAGATTTTTCTTGAATTGTATTAATGTCTGGTGTAAACATGCAAAAAATAAGAAAAATAAAAGCGTATTCTAGCTAGCCGCTAACAAAATAATGTATTCGCTAAATGCTGGTGTTGCTCGGCAACCAACCCCTGTAGCTTAACCGGAAACCAGCCGCAGGTTAGCTTTATTTGTTGTCAAGACAGCTAGTTTACTGATTTTACATGATTTTTAATGAGTGGTTTGTTATTATATGAACACGTTAGGGTGCTATCAGAAACATGAAAAAGCGGTCTCGGTGTAAGCGTACTGTTCCCGGTCCCAGATGATGAGTCTCGGCTCCGGGCGGGCAGGCGGAGAGCAGGGCCCGAGGCGAGCTGAGGAGGAGGCGGCAGCAACACGCCCTGGCATGTGAGAGGGGAAGAAGACAAGGGTGGGTACATGAATAAGCACCGCTCCTCAGACTCCGTGGAGTCAGAGAGCTGCTTTCCAGACGTTTTATGAACTCAGCCTAACAAGAGAAAGAGTAGACGGACCGGGTCCAACACAGCCCGGAGCGAAAACATCATGGAAACATTTCTCGCGTCTCACAAGTGAAGCCTGTGATCTGTGAAGACGAGCAGTTTGACCTACATTATTTATGGGGCTCATGAAAACACAGGCACACGTCCAGAAATAAAATGTAAAACAACGCGCATTACATGTGGCCTATTTTATTTTTATTTCACCCTATCTTAATGTATTATTCTTGACACTTTTGTAAATAAACGTATTCAAAATTTTTCAGGAATGAATATGATAGACAGTATTTCTAGTTATAAAGCCTATAGATAGATAGATAGATAGATAGATAGATAGATAGATAGATAGATAGATAGATAGATAGATAGATAGATAGATAGATCATCACTGTCTAGCTATCCTACGCGCTTCCCTTGAAACGGGCCATAAAGTGGGATCGTTTCCTTGTACATAATTAGGACTGTCGCTTGTCAGCGGTTGCCATATCTACATGATGGAGCCTCCTCCCTGGGGCTGACACGATAAGATCCCAGACAGGCTGTGCTGTGCGTCTTCACAACATCATATCTTTTAGCTCCAGTATGACTGGGCATTTTCAGATTTATTAAGTTTATTACTGCACATAATGGGTGTATGTATCATGACAAGCCAGAGAATTCTGTACCCTCTACGTCTGCGCTGAAGTAGCACAATCATCATGAACAATAATTGAAATCTTTATTTTTCTCCTTTAAAAATAAAAAAATGAGTTTGTTGGTGTGTTTGGTGCTCAGCGTGACTGAATTTAAGCTCCTTTGGTTTATACTTTTGCATTTCTCTAGGCAACTTCTAAATGCCATACCCCCCTATTCTAATTTATACCCTCATCTGTAATTTTATCCACATTTGCTCTGGTTTGAGCATTCTGGCTTTCAAATCTGAAAGCCTGCAATTACTATATAATTCTTCGCAATTTTAGATGTCCTAATATGGGGTGTAATTTTTACACAAGACAATTTCCCGCTATTTCAAGCATCAACATTGTCAAAGTTGTATGTACATAATAAATGGGAATATCAATGCATAGTTTTTAGCCTAACATCTTGACTCAACGATAATTATATCCGTGTGGAGCCTACGCAGAATTAGCCTGAATTGCATGGTAACTGCTGCTTTAAATTTTAAAAAATTACTCATAATTTCCCCCAAAGATTACCAAGATCTCGAGTGCACAATGTCATCAGCGTAATGAGGAGTAAACATTTATGCTAATAATCTACATTTTTTTCCATCAGCTATAAAGAGGGGAAATAAAGCAGACATTTTCAGTCATATTCTGAACTCTGCTGCTATAGCTTAGACCAGCACATGGGATGCATTTTGTGGGATTTAAACGCTCATCTTGTGTCTGTGCTGCAAGATGCTGCTGCTCATCTGCCTCCAGCTGAAAGGTGTGTATTATCTATTTATTTCAGAATATTTTTCATCAAAAGTAGCGTGATGATTATTGAATGCGCTGAGGATCTTATTAAAAAAAAAAAAAACAGGAAATATATTTTATTCCCACGGGGATCATTTTTAATCCTTTGATGCACCATTTATTTATTTTTACCTTCCGGTAAAATCGTTAAACGTTTCGAGCTCTTTGATGATATAAAACCGTTTCAATTAATTGTTCCTTAAAAAAAAGGGGAAATCCTATTTCTTAGTTTAAATAAGATGTAACATGTGAGAAGCTTATTTTGTGACAAATAGGCTCTGTGGTTGGGGCTGCTGCTTTCTACAGCACAGGGAGGAAATGCAAGGAAAGGGAAAGAGAAACAGAAGTTGTTCTTTAATTTCGTTGCTGCTCTCATTACTGGCATTGTGCTTTGCTAATTTTGAAGCCTCTTCGCATTGACAACTCCGTGATGTACACCTGCAAGCAATTTGCCAGCCTTATACATAGGCTAAGTCTAAGGGAACAGTGACGAAAAGGCAGCTCACCTATTTCACAATTTTTTTTTTCTATTGCAGCAGCGAATTTCTTTCAGAGCACTATCTCTTTTGTCAACGCAGAAAGATCCTCCGTGCGAAAAAAATTGCTCATAATTACCTCAGAGATAGGAAACTGCATTAGAATAAATAAGGGCGAAATTACTGTAATTATGCTGGGTTTGATGGGCTCAGCTCGTATAATCAAGGGGAGAATACAGCGAAATAACACTGACCCTCTTGGATGTGCAGCTGCGCCTTTCTGGGGCTAGGTAGGCAGAATTATGTTCCCAGCAGCAGCACACAATTCATATTCTTTCCAAATGGTATCGAACTATACATGGGCCCTTTCTTCACATGGACTTGTTAACAAAGGACTCTATATGTTTCGAATTTGTGCTTAAATAACAAAGGAGACAGAAGTGCAGTAAGCGTGTTCTACTACTGCAGTATACCAGAGCATATAACACTTTTCACTGCAATAATGAAACAAAACAACAACCGCTTGCTTTCTTGTGATGGTGTATGAAAACAGTCTGCAATAATAAAATAATAATAATTCAACTTAATAATAATAATTTAAGTTAATAATAATACTCTAACTTAATAATAATAATCTAACTTAATAATAATAATAATCTAACTTAATAATAAATATCAATTAAGCGTGAAATACTCTAAATATGAATAATTAAGTGCACTTTTTATAGTGTGATCATCTATGCACCCATTGCCATCATTCATTTTAAAGCATGCTACACAGAAGACCTAACATTTGCATAATATACTCTTGTCATTATAATTACAAAACATTATATTCATGGTTATATGATTGCTAGAGCACCATTTTTTCTCCATCCTTTTCTTTTTATTTCTTTTTTTTTCAATTCATCAATGTCAAGGACAAATAATTCCACCCCCTTCATGCATTTTGTTCAGCCATGTCTGTGTTTTGATAAGGCAAAACTGGTCGTATTTTGAACAGATTTTTGCAAGTAAATAAATGTCTACGTCTTTCGGAACTAGAGGAATAGAATATTGTGCCGTGGCCAATCAAGGAGGCCTTTGAACTTTTTCACTTTCACTGATCTCCATCTGAGGTGCCCTGTGTCCCCCGCTCGTTTATCCAGTCTTTTTGCAGCACCTGCCTCTTGTGCAATTATTCACTTAACACACACAATTGATCTCACCCATTCAATGCCGAAGATGGGGATTGTCAGACGACAAATAGAAACATTATCTGTTAGAAAAACTGAAAAGGAA
The DNA here is from genome assembly GCA_037367365.1 of Apogon talboti. NCBI lineage: Eukaryota > Metazoa > Chordata > Actinopteri > Kurtiformes > Apogonidae > Apogon > Apogon talboti. The sequence goes on from JAPQRQ010000015.1 coordinate 22,492,261, forward strand.
TAAGCGATGTTGTTGATTGAATCCAGATCTCCCGCAACGCGGCTCTTAAATCAATACGATGCAGCTTCTAAAAGGATTCACAGCGGTTTGCGTCATTTTACGCACAGTAGGCTGTGTTGTTTTGTATTAAAATCAAATATGTACAGGCAAGAATTAATGTTGCGTCGCCGATTTTTCACAATGCAACTTTAGATTTGTAAGTCTCGGCTTACTGCAGAGGTTTTGCAACATCTGCAAGCGGTGAGCAGCAGAGGCTCAGACCCATGTAGGCTGAACGCTAAACATGACCATCAATCTAAGCGACGAGCCTTCTGCTGCTCACATAAATGCACTCACATGGTGTGTAACAATAACCAACATGATACCTCTTTGTGTGAGCTCATATTAAAGCTGCAGCGTGATGAAGCTTTATGGAAACGAGTGGAGGGAGAGGAAGGGGGGGGGGGGTTCAATCAGACACCTTTCTTGACATAATTTAAATCAGGCTTTTACTGCTTTGAAAATTTGCACATTATGTACATAAACTTCAGAAACAGATAAATAAATTAAAGTGATCAATACAAAACTAAATATTTTCTATGTTGACTAAACACATCTCGACGAATACAGAAAGCCAAAAAACCCTGTTTCACAGCGTATCCAGTACAGCACAAAAACAAATCTGAAAATTATGTACAAAATACAGTGACAAATGAGCTGCTCACCCTCCAGATAATTATTTTTTTTCCTAAAGCAGCAAATCGTCAGGCCTTAAACATTTTTTTCACATAACATCGGGGCACGGCATAGAAAAGCTTTGCTTGCGTTAGTGCAGCATTAACAACACAGTGTTGTTATTTCAAACACACTTACTGAACACAGACTGACCTCAACAAAATCTAATCCGAATAATTTAACTTAAATAACAAACATATAAACAACATAGTAGCACTTTGAGGCTTTGCACAATATGCTCTGTGGGTGAATGTGCTGTAATCTTATTGGCCTGACAGTTAGTGTTATAATTTATTAATTATTAGGATTAATAGGTTAAAGTAGAACCCCTTTGGTCTGATTGACCATTGAATTGATATTAGGGCCCGACAGGCTGTAATGTAAACAATCTGTTTTCTTGTAACATGTAGCCTGCAGCTCAACAATATAACTTCTTTCACATATATGATAAAAAATAAAAGACACAAAAATGATAAACAGCAGCCAAAAAGGATCCACTTGTCTGCGATTTCCGCTGACGGTCACGGACTTCTTGCCCTTGGACTCATTGCGTGCCTTTTCAGTCTGTCAGTTCCTTTCTTGTTCTTCGTCCTTGTCTTCTTCTTTGCTGTTTGCCGTCATCCGGTGTGAGGAGGCCACAGTGTCAGATGGCGGAATGCGGGAGCAATCTCCGGGGTTGGTGTTGTGCATTTTCAGTGCTGGGTTGCGCTGAGCGACTGCAGGCCCCTTCACCATCCTGATACACGAGCCATGGCAGAGTCAGAGCTGAGGTCTTTGTTCACATGAGCTGTGACTGTTGCATAGACTCTTGGTGTGTGGTTGGATACCATGAGGTGTAGCTGGGAATGTAAGATCCGGTTGTCCCTACTGACGTCTTCACGGTGGTCGGCGAGCTCCAAACAGGTGCCACCGACGGAGAACCGCTGGAAAGTCCACGGCCAGTAGCTAAAGCGTTGGTGTCGATAGTGCCACCACCTTGTTTCATCAGTTTCTTGAACTTGGATCGTTTATTTTGAAACCAAATTTTCACCTGAAGGGAAACACAGGGGGCATACTTTAGGCATGGAAATCCAAAATCAATTTTTAAGCAGACGGAAATAGAGTATAAAGAATTACGCACGTTTTACGCACGGCAGTGGTTCCATCACACGGGGTTATTAACCACGACAATGATGAATGAGTAATAATATTTTGCTATATGACTTTAATTTGATTGTGATTTTATTAATAAATACACGATAAAATTAATAAAATTCACAGATGTGTGTACCACTAGGCTACTACTGCTACTGCTACTACTACTGTAATAATAATAATAATAATAATAATAATAATAATAATAAATTGAATCGCACGTTAGATGTGTAGAAAAAAAAGCTTGATGATTCTCCTGCAGAGTGAAGCTATTTGTGCGTCTGCGTCTTGGACTTGCCTGTGTCTGAGTGAGACCCAGCGACGCTGCCAGTTCAGCTCTCTCCGGTAACGCCAAATATTGCGTTTGCTGAAATCTTCTGTTTAGAGCTTGTAGTTGTAAACTCGAATAGATAGTCCTTGGTTTTCTAATCTTTTTGCCTTTCCCGTTGAACCGAACCTCTCCGCCTTCGACCACTGTGTTTTTCTCTGCTTCTGGCACTGGGAGAAACAGGAAAGAGGAAAAGTGGAGGAAAAAATGAGGAGGCAGTGATGGCACTCAGTGCTGCGCAGCAATGAATAGTGCAGCGTAAGTTTTACAGGCTGTACATTAGGTATAATTACCCTTAATTGCATACATTGTTTATAGCGTTACGCAATAAATAATTACCAAGCCTAACTCCAACATCTGGGTCGTCTTTTCTGTGTAACAAGGACTGCGTACAGTAGAACGCTGTGCCAACACTGAAAGCTAATATTAGAGATCCAAAGATGCCTTGGGACACTTACCTGTGTCTTCTAAACGCGTCTGTGTGAGTGCCGAGCTGTTTTGGTAGGTCTGTACAGAGCCGAGATATGGACTGGTGGAATGGCTGCCGACGGAGTTTACGTATGGATAACCCAGAGATCTGGGGAACGATGAGGCTGGACTGTAGCTGTCGTGCTGGGTATGACCTGCAGAATGTAAACAGTGCATGGGATAGTGTCCGTGAGACATGGAGGAAGGCGACATTTGTTGACTTGGGGGTCCAAACTCCATGAAAACGGTTTTTCCTGAGGCAGGGCTATTAAGACTTTCTGGAATTGTAGTCATTGTCATCTCTTCTGGCGGTTCCCCTTGTCTTGCTTTTGTTGTTTTCCCTCTATGATCTCAGTGAAGGATGGGTCCCAATTTAAGCCGAACTGATTTTTTCTCTTTCCATTCATAAGAAAATGTAGTTTGTGCCCGTGAAAAGTCCTAGGTATGATGCTGTGGACCTAGACAAAGTCGCTCAAAGGTTTGAATCTCGGACTCATGAATATTCATCAAAGACGGTCGCTGATTGGTCCACTCTCTCCAAGAGGGAAGCCGATTGGCGACGCTGGGGCTGGGTCCGAAGAACCTGATAAAGTCAAGGAAAACCAGAAAACCTCAGATTTCTTCCTGACATGTGTAGATTTATTATTATTATTATTATTATTATTATTATTGGCCCAATTATTATTATTATTATTATTATTATTATTATTATTATTATTATTATTAAGTCAAGAGATTAAACAGGCCTAATATCATCATTTTCGAGAACAGGTTTGTGTCATTAATTTATAAACATCTATGATAATAATATATTTATTTTTCGTCTTTTACTGATTTTGGTTCAGTAGGATTCAACCGCAGTAAAAAAAAAAACATATTATCGCAACTTATCTCATCTATTTATTTAATTTTAATAATTTTTAAATATAATCCGGGTCGTTAGGGTTCCTCCGTCCGCTGGACACTTAAAGATTTTTGATTAAAGCTTGCGAAGCTCTATCTGGAGGAAAGTGTATTAGCATAACACTGCTGTTCAATTTTCATAAGTAGGTCTGTAATTAGTCATGTATTTAACACTTAATGTGGCTTGAGGTCTCCGTTACACCTGGCAGCAGTGAGACGGTAAAACAGTTGTGCTCTGATGTAAAATGAGCAGGTTTGTTCAGGAAAAGGCCATATAATGCATGAAAAGACATGAAATCCAACATTTAATCCTAGAATGATAGAAATACGAAAAATATATATATTATGGGTGGTTTCTTTGCTAATTTTGATTGAACAGAATGATCCACGAGGTCTATTATTTAAAAACAGTGAATAATTAACATTTACTTAATAACATGAAACATAATCGTGGGGAAATCGTGGCTTATTCTCTTGCGCAGTTGTTTTTCCGCGTCGTGTTTGTGCCTGTTTTGCTACACAGTTATGAATGCACAGGCTTATTTTCTAAAAGCTTCTAAAAACGACTTTGGGCAGCGTCTGTCGCAATCAATTAATAGTAAGAGTTTCGTTAAAAAAACTGGCACCTTTGATTAGTGAGCATGGGGTTGTGGCCAGCCTCCCACCGCCTAACAAGAATAATTATCCATGAGCATTTGATTTTATTGAATTAACGACTGGAGACGTTTTTCTTGAGCTGCAGGTTTAGACCTCCACAGCACAAAGCTCAAAGAAGATCAGTGCTACATCTCTAATAAATACACTTATTTCAATCAGCAGATAGACAGACAGCAATAGCAATGTCTAACCACTTACTTAACAAAAATCATGTGATGGAAAAGAAGCAGATAAATCCGCGCCATCCGGGGTCAGAGAGCCTCCGCGGGATGCGCTTGGCGAAAGAAGAAAATATCCAGCAGCTCTTCATTTTATTAGAATTCATTTGCAGGCTGCAGCCCTTGTTGTTCTGTCTGCGCAGATCAAAAACACAGTCTGGATGCTCCATCCGCAGTCCCTTCTATCTCCACCTGAATAACAAATTAAAGGCAGTTAAATTCCGTCACTGTGATTATCAGTGTAATTACATAATTGAACTCAAAACAGAACTAGCAAGTTGCAAAATGTGTTATCAAAATGCAGGCGCTGACATCACGACGCGTGTGCCAAAGTGTGCCAGGCGGCTGCTGATGCCTGAATTTAAAGATTTTTGTCAAATATTAGGCTGTAAAGAAAGCTGGTCCCTTGTCCCCCCAAAATAGGCCAATTTGAAGTGATTTCTCTGGAATTACTTTCGAAAAATGCCTCAAGATTTCCTCTATCAACAACGACAATGATAATGGTAGTACAACCAATAATTATCATCTTCCAGAACAGAGGACAGATTTTTATGGGTACTTGGTGGGTGCGACTGATAACTGTCATTATTTTCCCACGATTATAGTATCTGCAAACTGAAACGCGGCTGAGCAAAACAGGCAGATTTTGCAGAAAATGCAAACTAATACCACGAGTCCTAATAATAGCAATAATAATTAGAGTTTTATTTGTTTTGTTTGTTTGTTTGTTTAAATGCAGTTTAGGTCTGAACGTATTGATAATAACCAAACATTTCCATGCTTATTATATTCATTTTATTGAAACCTGTTCACAAAAGCAGCCTTTAAGATTAACCATTTATTTCAGAGATTTCTCAAGTCGCCGTTAGTGTCATTAAGATGAGTCAGGCGTGTGATGATATTATCACTTTAATGTATAATTTGACTCCTGCTCTCTCATCCAGAGGGGCAGCGGAGGCCACAGCGGGCTTTTTTCTGCAGCCTGACAGCAGGGCTCTAACTAGCCGCACTAAAAATAAAGTCCTCCATGCATGGATGGAGCGCGGAGGCAGGACTCATTAGGAGTGAGTAGCTCTGTGGCTGAGGGTGTTTTAACACCTGCTGCTCTTCACCTGAGGGTTAGTGCAGAGGTGGAGAGACAGAGGAGAGAGGGGTGGGGTGGGGGTAGGGGGGTGGGGGGGTAAACGGGCCAAGATGTCACAGACTTCATTTCAGTCCGGTGATAGAAAACCCTCCTCAACTGCCATGTCAACCCACATTTTAACAGCCACCAAATATGACCGTGGTGCACTGGTAAACTGTGTCTCCACTCCATGCACATCTCTGCACGTGAACGCATCACTAATTAATTCTCGTCACTGAAGCTGCGGCGAATAATTTCTATTTTATTTTCTCATAACTGGTTTATTATCACGCATTTATGTTTTATATATCTTTAAAGCTTCACTTTCAATTAATCATTAAGTTTTTTTTTTAGTTTTTTTTATTGCAACCCATCCTTTCAGAAGCCACTCCTTTCTTTCTGTTTTCACTTAGATACATGTATATACACTTAATTTCCTGGAGCAATATCAATCCAAAAAAATATACTGTTTTCACACTGTATGATTCTGCATCCCATCATCTGAAACTGCACATCATGGACACCTCAGCCTCAAATACAGAAGTAATGTGCTCAGTGAATGTTAGCTGGAATTTCAGTATAAGAGGGTTTGTTTGACGTTGTAAAGGCAGTGGATTAAAAAAAATGAAATTGCCTTTTGTTCATTTTCCTCTGGGTTTGCTGCCATCCTGTAATTTGCAGCGTCAATGAACGCAAACTAGATGCACTACAATTAACTCAATTCAATGTCTATTTTCATGTTCAATGTGGCATCAAAATGTGAATTGATTTTGTTTAGTGAGTTACACATAAACAAAAAGTGAATCACAAGAAAATTGTTTATTGGATAATTGATTGCATTGCAGGGTCAAGATGTAAATAAAATGAATTTAGATTTTTTATTGTTTTTAGAAAATATAAGACATTTATTTTCACATTAAATAGTGCATGTACTTCCTATCAGTTATTCTAAGATAATGATGCTTATTTGTGTTTTTTTTATAGACTATTTTTTCATCTATTCATCATATTTATTGAGTGATATTAAATTGAATTTAACAGAGTCCTGAGGTAATGTTTTCATTTTTAACATAATGTGATTAAATTAAAAATCCCTGTTATTAAGATTAACAACTTGTCTCAAATGTAAAGACCTCAGTCACTTAGGGAGTCATAGCCTGCAGGTTTGGATATATATGGATGTTTTAAGTCAAACTAAAATTAGAATAATTTCATTTCTTGGATACGTGTAGCATGTAGAAAATAATGATGTTTTGTTTATTTTTAGGTAATGACAATTCCCTGAGGAAACAGCATTCCACATCAGTAGAGGATGATCAAATGGACTTGTTGCTCTGCAGTATTAAATCCAGGTCATGTAATGAGCAAAATGTCCAGTGAATCATGCACAGAATTTTTAGGAAATTATTTTTCATGTGCATTTTTTCCATGTGAGTCTGAATTTTCGGGAATAGAAGAAAGACCAATTCAGGGACAAAAATAACTCACTTCCCATTATTTGACATTTTCAGCTGCAAAGACAAAAAAAATTCTGTGTTTGGAAAGAAGTAAACTGTTATTAACGAGTGTGTACTAAGGTGCAGAGCTGGTCATTGCAGAGTTGAGAAGTTATTTTTCCTTTTACCTCTTCGATACTCAGAGCAGCTCGCTCCTCAGAAAACTGGGGTCACAGTGTGGAAAAGCCCCCAGTGAACTGGTAGAAATGCAGTCCCCATTATAGCAGCAGCAGGGGCCAGACCATGGCAGCAAGCATCCAACCTGCCTGAAATTGGCTGCAAAATGACCAATTACCTGAGTGAAGGCTGGGGAGAAAGGACTTTGAAAAATATGGCTTTTACTTAATTCAGCTAAACTGTAAAAGACACTAGTATCACACCGATGCTTCATAGTTGCAACATGTTGAAGCATCCCACCTGTTAAGTAAAAATGTATCCATGTGGTGAACAATATCAGGAAATTAATTTAACACATTATCCAGTTTCAATCTAATTTTAGTCATGTTGCTGGAATGAAACATGAACATAACTAAAGTATAAGGCTGGGGATTATTTCACCAACAGTAAAACAATGGTTGATTAAACATCTTTACATGTAGGTCTTATTGAATTAATTTCTCTGCAAATGGAAAACATGCAAATTTGCCAATTAAGTCATTTGCCAACGAGAGCCGGGCTGCTTGACGTTCAGCTGCCACTGCGCCTTTAGTCTGAAACCCCTTTTTAGTTTTTGTTAAGAGTTAAGTCTCCAACAAAGACAGGAAGGAGGTCAGCACTCAGCCAACACCTGAATGCGACTCTCTTTTTTGTGCTCCCCTTGATCCCCACAGTCTGTGCCTGTCATTAGTCTTAATGATGGAAAATTGTCATGTTGATACAAGTCTTGCTCTCCCCCTCTCTTCTTTGTATAAGTAGAAGGTGGAAGCTCCATTTGTAACAAAGTTCTTTGTGACTAAAAGCCGTGGACATTGCATTTGTGCCGGGGGAGAAAAAAGGCTGTAGATGCTCTTTCCATAGCTGGGATAATTATTCCTACTGTGACCTTAATGATTCGCTCTGTTCATCCTGCATCTCATCCACGCGCCAGGCCCTCAGCAGAGCCCTGTGTCAGGGAATATGAAAAACCCATATAATGAAACCATTTTGGCTGATGGAAAAAAGGGCTACTGAAGCTGCACTTGCTACAAAGACGGCTCAATTATATGAGTAATTGTGATAATTTTCCCTCCATTCACGGCTTTCTCTGAAAGGTAAAAAACACAGATGCTGAAAGGGAAATTACTTGGACAATATATAATCTGTGAAATGGTCACAACAGAAAAAAGATGACTGTAAGAAAGTGTAGGACTATAAATAGGTATGTTAATGCAGGGCACATAAATACACCCTCAGAAGCTTGCAGACATAAACAAACAGCACTACCTTGTGCAAGCTCGTGTGAATAGATAGAAAAAAATATGCAACAAATGACCATTGAAAAAAACATGATAAAAGTAGATATGCAGCTGCTGGAAAATTAAACCTCCTTCTCCTTCCTATTGACAAATTTCAGCTCCTGAAAACGCACCCCCATAGTTGGCTATCATTTGTTGTTCTCTGACAGGAAAAGGATAATTACCTCTCTCAGAGGCAGGAGGACTGACATGCCCTTTAGACTTTGCCATGAATGCAGAAGCTTGATAGAAAGCTGGAGGAATAATTTTCTTCTTTGCCTTTCCTTTATGTTCAAGAGCATGTTTTGTTCAGAAGAACTTGGAGATGGCAGTATTGTAGAGTGCATTAAACCATGGGTGTTCATACTGTAAATATGACATCCCAGTGTCTATCAGCTTCTCCAGTGAAAAAACTGCAAAATGCATCAAAATTTCAATTTCGTCTTGCAGGGAAACAGACGAGAGAGAGATATGCATTACTCTTTTTCCTCTCTCAGTGTGTGTTGGATTAAACATTTTCTTTACCTCGGTGAAAGAAGGGAAGCTTCCCACTGTCAGGCAGGAGACAAGCTAGAAAATTACATTTCTGTGGAGACAAAAATTCATTGTTTCCTAGGGAGCATTAAATATACATAGATACACTTAGAAACATAGAGTTAATTAAGTTTGTTTCAAGGAAAAAGACAGACAGACAGACAGACAGACAGACAGACAGACAGACAGACAGACAGACAGACAGACAGACAGACAGACAGATA
>JAPQRQ010000015.1:22509272-22546061 GCA_037367365.1 Apogon talboti
TTCCGGAGATATCCCGGGTCCAAGTTTAACATGTGAGGAAGAGGGGGGTGGTGCTGTGATCTTACAGGCCCAATCAGAACCCAAGTGGAGCCGAGGCCTCATGCAGTGTAACAGCACACCATCGCGCTGCAGCACTCAACATCCTGGACACAGTGCAGGTCTCCTCCCTAACCGGCTGCTTAACCCTTTCAGAGTGTGTGTGCGTGGCTCCCCTGGCCCTCATTCGCTCATCACCACACTAATCAGTCTCAGAGAGGGCAGCTGCAGGGAGCCCCACTCCTAACCTGGGCTCAAGAGGCTGTTATCCTCAGTAAGAGCAGTGCAAATACGGAGCTCAGTGTTCTCAACAGCGACCACAGAACATCCACATGCCTAACACAGGCTGCTTCTTCAATTGTGCCACATTTAGCTCAATCGCCAGCAAACAATGTCTGCAGATAATGTGGTTCTTCACAGGACAGTTGGTCAGACTTTATTTTAAGCTGCACATATTCACCATTAACTAGTCCCTCATTAGCATACATATTAGCTGCATATTGGCTCATTCTAGTAGTTAATTAAGTACCAAACTACTGGTCTATTAGTTACGAGCACTTCAGAATGAGGAACAGGCTCAGAATTAGAAAGACTTCATTTAGAGTTAAGTGGACACGTGTAGTTTGGTTACATAAAACTAAACCATATTTAGCAAAATTCTTGTGGCGCTACCATTCAACCAGGCCAGTGCTTAGCAGTACATAGAATGTAATTAATGCACAATAATTCTCTCACAATTGCTGGAGAGTAACTGCGCTGTTGCCCATAAAGTTGGAATAAAATATTTTTACCTCTTCGTATGAGATGACTGTGACAATGTGATTTATTGCTAAATGTAACTGAGACTCAGTATGTAATAATTATACCTGGTCAAAGGTGATTACTGATGTGTATAAATGGGAATAAAAGAGGAATGTATCTGAAAAAAAAATTTATTTCAACTTTATGGCCAATAGTGTGTGTCAAGAGGGAAATTACAGAATAAATGTCATTTTTCAAAAGCCTTTGCTCCTTATTTTTCAATCAATAATTAGGAAGTTGTTAATGGTAAACTGTTAAAGGCCTAGAAGTTGTTAAATATGCCCATGCTCTATAACAACTAATGAAGAAGTAATATGCTATTAATACATAAAATAAATAACTAGTAAATGGTGAATATTTGTACTTTTTTTAGAATAAAATTTGGAAATTATGAACATTTATTGGAGGGACAGTGGAGAATGAGTGAGTATAAAACGCTGCCAGACTTTTTATGACCTCCTTGTAACTATTAATTTAGCGGTGACCAGTAAATCAGGGAGTTTAAATAAAACTCTGATTAATGTTACAGGATATTACACTGTACGTTCTGTGGTGTCAGTGGTGGCACGTCCTCACTAAATCAGACTACAGGTTAGAGTGACTCAGAGTCTGCACGTGAGCAGTGGTTCATCAGCGGCTGCGTGACACATTGACATGATGGAGGGTGTGGAGGAACATCCGGACAGGTGGGGGTCAGAAACAGGGCTGATTACACAGCTGCTGATCCTCTATGAGCACCCAGAGACAAACCAGTACCCCGGTCCTGCAAGTCTTGAATCCATCTATCTACTGTCCCACTGATGAAACAGACCTGCAGCTCATGTTACTGGATACTGCTCTGCTGTTAAGTTAAGTTAAGTTAAGTTAAGTTAAGTTAAGTTAAGTTAAGTTAAGTTAAGTTAACCCTTTAATCCCTCATGTGTCTGTGGTGCTCGTTCTGAATGTATAATTTATTTTAAATATTCATAAAAATTCAACCATATCAAAGTGTGCTGACAGAATAGACCCTGTTCTTTCCATAGATATTTGAGCATACTCAATACCCCCCACCGCCTGTGTAATGGGGGGCAAAACACAAAGCAGTGAGACTGACTTGTTGTGTTATATTTGCTTAGTGTCTGTTTAATCATAACACTGTTGCCCATAAAGCTGGAATGAAATATTAGTCATGAGAACTTGAGGCTCTGAATAAGACAGACTTCATTTACAGTGGACGTATGTAGTTTGGTTGCATAAAACAAAACTATACTTAATTAAAATTGTGCTGCTTCCAGCTAATAAGGCTCATGCTTAGCAGTACATAGAACGTAATTAATGCACAATAATTCCCTCACAATCGCTGGAGAGTAACTGAGCTGTTGCCCATAAAGTTGGAATAAAATATTTTTACCTCTTCACATGAAATGATTGTCACAATGTGATTTATTCTTGCTAGATAAAGTGTAACTGGGACTCAGTATGTAATCACTGTACCTGGTCAAAGGTCATTACTGATGTGTAATAAATAGGAATAAAAAGAGAAGTGTGTTTGAAAATAAAATATTTCATTTTTATGGGCAACAGTTCATTATCATCTTTAAACAATACAGTTTACACAATAGCAGTCTTACAAGTTAATGAAATCCCCACTGCTGACATCAATATGTGAACAGTTGTTTTTTGAGGTAAAAAATCTGTTTTACTCTAAACAGACATCATCACCAGTATCCTGTGTGTAAAATTTTTCTTACCTGAGTCGACCTCTTTGAAGAGACATTGACCACCGCTGTCTTGGAATGAAGGTGTCAGCAATCCAGTAATTTTTAGGATACAAGATAATAGCTACTGTTACATCATTGCTGTAGAGTTCATGATATTGCCAACAAGTAGTTTGGAGAACTCTGTCATAATAAACAAGACTGAATTAACTGTCCACAAAAATGGACATCATGCATGAAAGGGACAGATTTGTGGTTGGCTTTCTGCAGAAGAGTTTGTATGTGTAACTGTGTCAAAGCAACAAATACATATGAATTACTCACAGCCAATGTCTCTTTGTCCAAGAAACATTTGTACCAAAGAATTGACTGATAGTAGCAGTGCCAATGCAATCTCTGTAGCCCAGCTTGACATGCCATGAAGCAACAATTTTTATGTTGTCTGTCAAATATATGAAATAAATCAATGCTTGACAGCATTACATAAAGAGCCTTTTGTGCCTCTGTGTTTCTTTTCTGCTTGTGTACTTTTGTCTGGGGTGTACAGAGTCATTCTCGGGCCCAGGGGAACAGAGCTGGTGAGAACAATGTGGGAATCCAAGAAGGAAACTGCACATGTTGTCTTTTCTGTACAGTTTCTGCTGTTAGTCCAAAAGAGGCTGCATCTTTACAGACCATTTCATACGGCAACATCATCCATCACAGCAGACAGTTTAGACTGCACCTTCTACATTCCTTCTCCATGAATCCCCAACCTGACCCTGAAGTCCACTGAGACAAAGACGATCAAAATCAACCAGTCAGAATTAATGGGCTCAATTTTTTCGCTGTAAAATAAAATTAATTGAACATGACATTGTTGTTGGCCACTCAAAACACTCAACATTTATTTATCTACTCTGACTCACTGCTCATTTTCAGGGCTGCCAAACGCATTTTGTAAAATGAGCATTTTTATGAGCTAGCAGTGACATAGTGTATGAACTGATAGACTGCACTTACTCTAAATGACCAAAATAAAAACATCCATCTGCACATCATCCATCAATAGGAATATTCATATTTCAATGAGAAATGGCAAAAAGATTAGTGGTGAAACTGGTTATCCATAATTTCAATTGACACAATATAACAGTGGTGCTGCTGTGTTTAGAAGGTGACAAAGCTCTGAGTGCACTGCCTTGCCCAGGTGCACATGGCAGCCTGAGGATGTTGCATTCGTGGGGGCCTGTAACACTCTGGGGCCATGGCTGAATGCTGCAGCCTCTCACTCTCTCTCTCTCTCTCTCTCTTCTAGAAGAGGATCAGCGGCGACATAGAGCTGCCCAGGCTGGGAGGTGAACAAGTGGGGCTTTGAGGAGCCCTCTGCCAGTCAGACGGAGCGCTCCAGGCCTGCAGCCCTCAGGGGTTAACCTCTCAGACTGCCAAGCAAAATACTGCAAGAGGCTCGCAATTACAGAGACAGTCAAAGGCCACACGCAATTTCCAGAGCTATTTACACAGTTAGAAGGCCCCCTCCAGACCTGCCAAGAATAGGCAGAATTAAGTTGGTAGAGAGGCAAGGTAGGCTTTTTAATAGCCTTTGCCCCTCAGTAGGATGTTATTCATGGACAAAGCAGCCAATCATTTAGTATTACATAAAGCCACACGTTTATAATGTAGGATTTATAGAAGAGAATGTAAAGGTACAATTCTGAAACATTAATAAACTCAAAGGCTTGGCATTAAGACCACCTGTTACCATAAAAACTATATTGATTATAATGTTCAGAAGGGGAGGTAACCGGATAAAAACCTCTACCACTGAATGTTCAGCTTTATACTTTATAATGTAAAATTATATTTTGAAATATGGGAAACACATTGTTGTACCACATGTACTTTACTGAGGTGTATGCAGAATAGAAAATGGTTGTCTGGTCTCCTTCTTAGTTTTTTTTTTATTATTATTATTCTCTTATACTATTAATCATATGCTGTTTGTTCATATTTTTCCTATGTGACAATGTTTTTACGTGCTGCATCATGACTAGGACTCCCGGAAAGAAGAGATCTTGTATCTCAATAGGACCATCATGGCTTAATAATGGAGGCACAACATAATACTGATAAAAAATAATTACATTATACATATAGTCCTATATTTTAACTCAGAGGTACAGTCAGAGAGCACAGACTTCAGCTAAGGCCAGTAGTTAATGCTTCTTATTCCACAATATCATCAAATCACATATTATGATCTATATATTCTCCTTTTTTTTTAGTTGTTGCCGTACAGTATGTGATTGTTACCATTGTAACAAATATCTCAAACATAATTTGTCTCCAATTAGATAAGCTTAGATTCTTCAAAGTTTAATTACTAGAAAGTAAAAATCAACCAGTCTCCACCCCTTTTTGTGAATCTGCACCAACATTTTGTAGTTGCCCCATGTCCTTGTTGTTATTGCTACTTGTTCAGACAGGAGTGATCACATGACCTCCTAAGCAGAGGTAATTTAAAATATATATTTCATTAAATTGACACTACATAACAGAACCATGCAGCAGGGTTTTGTCTTACTGTTTACTATAGTAATTTAACAATTAATTTGCAGCATTACTCACAACATCCACAGTTATTTAAGGAATAAATGAAACAGAATATTGTCTCATTGTAATCTTATACCATCTACTCCTGCTCTTCTTATTTTTACAGTTACAATATGTGGTGGTGGTTTTGGTTTTTTTTTTGGTTTTTTTTTAATGAAATCTTGTATTTATGTTCTTTCCCTGTACATTATTGAGTGTATGCAGTCACACTGGTCCTGGAGCGCAGCAGCATGTGATGGTGTTGTGTAGTGTGTATAAAAAACAGTTGTACCTCCTGGCGGGCCGGTGCAGCGGTGCTCCCTGGGGACCGTGGAGGTGCAGGGGCCCTCTAACCCGCACAGCTGCTCTCCAGGTCTAGAGCCTCTCCAGAGCCCGGCAGTTCCTCCTGCTTTGGGGACTGCCTGCCCGGGGGGCATGGAGCACTAATAATAACAACATCCAACATGCAGGCCCGAGGTCAGACGAAACCATGACCCTCCCCATCACAGCACCAGAACCTGGACAGGAGCCAGGACACAGAGCCACACTGCAGCCTGGGAGAGCAGGGTGGGGGGTGGGCTGAAGAGGGGTGGGGCTGAGGGTGGGTGGCTGGAGCTTTGAGGTCTCCTTTCACTTCCTGCCAGTGCCCCACCACCACCACTTTGGGGATGGAGGAGGGTTTGCAAAGTGGTTATTATGCAGGACGGTGGGACAGTTCTTTTGATACTCGTAGATTATATTTAGAGGCTTGTAGGTGGTATGATGGGTTAGGTTTGAAAATGTGGAGGCTAGATGATAAATGATGAATGACATACCTGAAAAGGATAATGTGCTGATGGTAAACTGCTCACTGGGGGAAAATAGCAACAGGGCGAAAGCATTTTGCCTCTCAGCACCTGCATTTTGCTGTGGCTCACCCACACAGGCAGCACTGAGCTGCAAGACTGTGAGTATCTTAAATGACAGAGTCAAGAGCCAAAGCAATATCTGTTCAGCATGTGAGAGAAGCTGGGCTCCACTGGATTTAGTGCTCATGTTTATAGGTAAAGTACATAGGTTTACGGTGTTTGTGGAGCTGTTGTTTATTTAGATCTCATTAGCAGATCACACATACTGTCGCTTACATCAAAGAAAAACTGGTGTTCATGTGCTTTTCCTGGAATGAAATTTGAAATAACAAATTCTGACTCCATATAACAATCCTGTTCTGCAAAGCAAACAGGGTTTGTTATGTTCATGTGTTCAGAGAACAAACACAGAACTCCGCCTCAGTCAGGTCCTACAGGTCGGCCAGCGGTGCACTTATGGTTTCTCACACACTCCATACGAAGGGGAATACTTGGCCCTAATTAGCACTGAGCATCTGGCAAATGTCAGTGTGTGTCTGTGTGCAGCATTCCTATTTACTTAGTAAGCTTGGGTTCAGCTGGAAAAAACACTGTGAGAGCTTCACAGCATTTCAGCCAGGGGTCCTGGGAGTGTTTTGTTATCGTATTGTGAGTGACATATGTGTAATGTAATAGCACTCTTGTCACCATCCTCTGATTCTTATACACAACATTTACTGAGCATTTCTCCTTCTCCTCACATACACCTCAACAACATATCCATTACAGTGCAAGTAAAGGAAAAATACCCTTCATATGGTTTTGGATAATTCTCCTAAATGGCCCTAGCTACTGATTTTCATTTTGTCATCAGTAGAAGAACACAATCATTCCTCTGTAGACGTTTTCATTCCTCCGTTGTCTACATCTATTACCTAAATCATTCAGTATAAAAAGGATAATGTTACCTGTCTGTTTGCCCTCCAGCCAAATAATATTTTAACCACTTCTTGTGAGTCAAGGGAGCAGAAACTGAGAACACCACACAAAAAGAAACGCAAAATATAAAACTGCACGTAATCCGACTTGACTTCTGCCTCTGTAAACTCAGCAGAAACAACCTGTTTTTACATGTTGAGCTTCTCAGTTTTCCCTGAGTTTTAACCGCTGATCCCTTTCCAGTATGGCTCCCTTTGGCCACCGATGTGTTCAATGACTGTTATCTTTAGTGTAAATTTGAGGTACATGTACGTTACTTTTGTATTTCCATTTTATGCTGCATTATACTTCTACTGCTCAACGTCTGAGGCAAAACTTGTACTTTTAAATCTATTTACATCTGAGTTTACAGTTTTTCATTCCCTTCCTGTACTATTCATCTCCAAATGTGCTGATTTGGAGATAAATGCATGAAATGTTCCCTCATTGACTGAGAAAATTCCCCTCCCACTTGAGCTAAATAAACTTTTTAAAACTCCCTCTTGGAAGAGTAGAGTTGAAAACAGGCTTGTCTTCCTGATTTTGTTGAAATACGTTATTCTCATAGGACGATGATGCTACAAACATGATGATCTTATACTGTATGATGCGCTGATGTAGATTAAACTATACAGTAGTCTATGCAGTGTTAGAATGGAGTAGGTGCAGTGATAAAATGCAACATGTAAATTAATGCAGCCATAAAATGAATCAAAAACATCATTTATCCTCCTGAGATCCAAAAACGCATGCAATGCAAATGCAATTGTTTCACAGCTGAACTTGAAAAAAACAAACAGAAAAATAGCATTCTATTAAAAAAGTACCTGAAAAAACTGTTGCATGCATCATGCCGTTTCCAATCAATGCAATTATGGAATGTAAAAATTACAAAACGTCTAGTTACTGGGTTTCAGGAGGATATGATGCATTAATGTAGATTAAACTCCACAGCAGTACATGAGGTGGTTAGAATGAAGCATGTGCACTAAATTAAAAAAAAACTAAAAAAAAACCAAACGCATACATTAATGCAACAGTAAAATGAATCAAAATCATCACATCTATAGTTAAACACTGGGAGACCGTTTTACTGTACGCTAAATTAATGTTGCTAATAGTACTTTTTCTTTTTTACTGTTTTCCTGTATTTATTCGTATAATATCCAAGCATGTGGGAACCCAGGTATAATGAAAACAACAAACACCAGAAGTATGCAGAATGTTCCAGAGAAGCAGAGTTCACAGAGGTTTCGTATACACTCAATGTAAACCTACAGAAGCAGCAAACAAGCAAAGCCCGGTCGACGTGATCACAGCCCCGATCTCCAACCTGACGAGATTACACAGAGGCTTCCTGTCTCCTCGCCCCGATACCATCTCAGACTGACTTCTCGCTCCCCTCCCATACGGCTCCCACCCGGGCCTCAGATAGCACCAATTACAGCCTAATGGGACAATTTTAATTAGAAAACTACATCTAGCAGAGCACATGTTCATCCAACTCCTTAACATGGCTCATTTAAGAGATTAATACTCAGGCACAGGCCCTGCTGTACAAGAAAGTCAGCCTCGGAGGAAAAAGCTAGTGAGGGAGGCCATTCATGTGCAGATCAAAACATAAATGCCAACCCTCAATGTTTTCTGTTGATTTTTTCTCCAGAAATAACTTCACTATTAACTCCTCCATGCTGTGCCGTACACTGACACATAAACGTTTCCCATTCTTCCATCTAATAATGACTAACAACTACTTTTTATTTAAAGCGTGCATGTAAAAAAAGAAGGCCTCCCCAGATTTTTAACAAACAGCTCAACTTCCTGGTAGATGTTGTTATGTCATATTATAGTACAACACGTTGAGTAAATGAAAACCAAATGTCGCAGCAGGCTCCAGTCATTGGTGATTATATGCAGTACGATGGCTCAGATAGCATAAGGTCATTTGCATTTGTTCAAGTCAATTTAAAAGGAGCAAAAGGGGAACGTAAAAAGGATGTAATGAATTAATTACCTTCTTGAGTTAGACTGGAGAAAAAAAAAAACCCTCATCTCTATTGGACTGTGATAAAGCAAGGGATTATTTCTACCAAACATGCAGCAAAGTGTTTTCACGGGGGCTCCTCGCTAACTGTCAATCACTATAACAAAATCCAGTGCTTTATGTTCACTAACTGATCTATTTTCATGTTATCTGAATACAAGTCCAGTTTAAAACACGCTTGATTTGAAATGCCCTGTGATCCCTAATCATTTAGCTGACAGATCTAATCACAAACACAGACTCTGGTCATACACAGATGGAAATCAGTTAGCATATTGGAAAGAAGCGGATTCAGTCCCAGGATTCTTTTTTTTTTTTCATTTTTCATGCACATCTGCCATTTATTGGAAATCATAACGACTACTTGTATCTGCTTACCGCACGTTGAAGGATCCCCTGTGTGATTTATTACGTTGTTCAAAATAAAACTTGTTCAACCGTTGCTGCTATTTTTCATTTGCTCGCACTAAAAGTAATTGATAAAAACAAATGCTGTTTAAATATGCCCTGAAAGGGGAATCTTGTCATGTTTACGAGGGGAACCACAAGCACACTGGACTCTAGAGATGTCTACTGCAAAACTATCAACAGCACCACTTTCATCACATCCTTCACTTGAGCAAATTACCATATCAGCAGCATGATCTGAAAGCAGTCCTAGAACCACAATCTCTGCTTTCTGACACACAATTAAAAGATGTCAAACTCGGTTTCTTTTACACTGTTTTGGTTCTGCCTGTCAGCGCATCAAACATTATCTTAAAGAGAACTCATTTAGCAGAGAAAAGGGACTGGCCAGGTTCACTGATGATGAAGAGGGGGCTCGGTAGCCCCAGGGTATGTGGGTAACCGAGGAGCACAAAAGAAAAAGGGAACACGATAAGAAAGGCAGTGGTAGAGGAGGCAGGAGGTGGGAGGTGGGGGGGGGGGGCTCCAACTTTCCAGCCTGGCTCTGCTCTCTCCTGGGAACCTGGGGGCTAAGACGCTGGATCTCCTCCACACAGGTATCATATTCAGCAGGTCCTTCAGTACAGCTGGGCTCCAGTCCAAACTCCTGCCTGTCTGCCTCGCTGCAGAGATGCGGAGGCGCCATAAGGTAACAGTAGCAGAAATGCCAACAGGTGAAACCAAATATTCAAGTCAAGCTTGATACTGTTGTTGTCATTTCACAGAATAGCAGCAATTCTGCCTGCTTCCATGCAAGTTACATGCAATTACTTGCATGATTAAACATGCTAAAACATGATGGGAAAAAGCAACGACGTGCAAGCACCGATGGGTGTTCCTGTCGTTCTTTTTCCTGCGAAATATGAAAAGTGAAAGAGGATAGATGAAAACCCATGAGATTTTTCGACATAAATCAACCTCCCACATCTCCACTGTGACACAACATAATAGACAGACTGTGTCCCCCTGACAAAAGAGCAGCGACTGAGGGCCCACGGCTGGATCCTCTGTAATAGCCTGAATTTCAGAAGAAAGTGCACTGCCTTCTTTAGATTTCAATTCACTACACCTGAATGACTGATGACGACTGCAGAGGGGGATAAACTGAAACCCAGGCCACACGACACGCCTGGATTTATGGCGTAAACCTGAGATCAACAGATAAAAAATACATATGTATACACATTACCAATTTTAAAAAGAGAAGCTGCTAACAGGCTATTTTTAGGTATTCACATTCACCATTATATTCCATTATATTATTAGTCTTTACTCATGCTTTATCCTGTATGATCATATTCTACAACAGTTCACTAATTTTCCCTCAATAAATTCGGAAGTACTGCAAATTGGTAAAAAGAAAAAGAAATTGTACCTGCATTACAATCATGTGTTCTGCTCAGTATGGGCTTTACACAGTAATGTAGAAATTCAACCTAAAAATGCTGATGAACTTCAGCTTCTGGGAGGAATTGCAACAGTGTTGTACATCATAAACATTCACTTAATTACACGAACTGATTAAGTTTGTTTGACGCCCAAGCAACAAACAGGATCAAAATTAATTTCATTTGCACAGATTACAAATGGTTAAATGATACAATTCTGCACTGTAAAGTAAAACAATTGATTTTATAGTTTTTACTGTTCCAGTTTGTAAATATATGCAACTCTTACGCATTACCTTTTATTATTTTTATTTTCAGATTGGATGTCATGGTGTATTTATTTGTGTCAGTGCTTGTACTTGTGCAGTGACAATAAAGATGACTCTAACATAATCTAATCCAAGCTTTTTAAGTATTTACAGACAGGTGCACTGGGATTTGGGAGCCCAGAATGGACTTGTTGTGTGAACTGCAGGGGGAATAATTAAGCTTCTGTAAACCCAACTGTGTGGTCTGAAGAACCCAAAGAGCTTTCACAACTTCCTGACAACTACTCAGAGGCCTGCAGATCGTCCAAACGCTCCACATACACCCCAGTTTCCTCTGCTAGTCCGCCACATTTCTGAACACTGCAGTCATATTAACTTTGCATTCTGTCACATAAAAGCCCATCGGTGCTTTTATTAAAAAGTCATGTACTGCTGGAGGAATTAATGAGACAGCAAATAAGCTCAATAATGCTGCGAAACAGTGATGCTGCTTTCCACGAGCTGAGGTTGGGCAGTTCAATGCAAAATGTGCACTCAATGCAGAAAAAGCAGAGAAACTACAGTGAGATGAGGCCCCTTGTGGCCACAAGTGGATTCAATCAATCTGAATTAGAGATGTGAAGGGTTCCAAGGTTTTGTCTTGTTTCAAGTGGAGAGCAAAAAATTGAAAATTGACCTGGCAGCCTTCATTTAGTGACAATGTGCTAAAGTATCATAAAGTATGATGGGTATTCATCACGGTGATCTGCACAAGCGGGGGCAATACAGTGGCACAAAGGTTTTCAATTGAAAACTATAATACTCATTAGTCTAACACTCAACATCAGCAGCAATCAGAAGTTGCATTAGCTGCAAAGAGGGTCCCTGGACAAAATTACATCTCTAAAATACATACAACACAGACTGGAAAATGCATTAATCAGGCCAGCTGTGATCCACAGTGCAGGTTTATGCACTAAAAACTAAAATTCTACAAGAACATCTATATCATCCATTTCCTATGTATTTAAATAGTGAAGTGTTTTATAGCCACGATGAGAGTAATTGTTGATAAAAATGACTTTAAAAACATTTTTAATGCTATTTCTGTCCATTAATGAATATGTTCTGTGGGGAAACGTATCCTGCAGCTTCTTTGTTGATCGTTTTTTCCAGTTGTAAAAATAATCCGTGTTTCCGGTGCTAGATGACATCCTCCGTAACAAACATATTCAGTCGCTGTCGAAGAGGGGAAAAGAAATCACAGAATGTTCAATTTAAGAACCTGGATTTAGAATTTTACATTTTCTTAAATAAACTCAATCCAATTAATTTCTTATGAAAATAGCTGGCAATTCAATCAACAGTCAACAACTAACTGATTAATCACTGTTGCCCCAAAGTGACATATCCTAGATATAACTGACCTTTATTTTCCTGACAATAAAACAAAACAAAAAAAAAAAAACACCTCATCTTGCAATATACAAAATCAATTTATTTTCAGAAGTGCTTCAAAACACACAGTGGGAACTGTTTTGACAAAAGATCTTCAAAAATGTCCATGATGGAGAGGAGAAGAAGGGTGTGGACCTCCTATCACTGGTGAAATATAACACATCACTGACTCTCACATAAATGTGATTAAAGACGTGGGTCAAACAGGAAGTCTGGCCCTCCGGCTGCTCTACTCACTTTTCTACTGTATCAACATCAGCTGAGAAACAGACAGGCTTCACTGCAACCTATCACTGATACACTGACTGAGCTACTACAAATCTGCAACGCTCCTCAGTCAAAGTCGAATTTCGTTACATCAGGAGAGTTTCCTCTCAGTCTGTGGTTATGTGGGCTTTGTACACAGATCAGACCACCTGTATGTTGAGTAGGTGGCTTCTGGACAGAGTCCGATCAGGCCTGCGCCGCAAGTCTCTCGATGGTTCTCCTGTAATCTGCCACAAGGTCCTGATAACTCTTCTCCAGCTCCTCGTGCTGCACCTGAGTGTCCATCTGACCCATGTGGGAAACCAGCTCCTCCGGCCTCAGGCACTTCCTCATCTTCGCCAGCTCCCTCTGGTTCTTCTGCATCATCAAGAGCAAGAAACACCTCAGTCTGGCCATATTAATACACCTCACAATCAAGATTATATAGTAAAGAACATCTGAATAACACTTTTATATGAAGGCATTAGAAATATAATTCCATGTATTTTCTTTCCAATTTAAAAAGATCATATATATATAAATGTGGCAATTAATTTTATTCTTAATGCAGATGCAATTCCTGCAACATTAAACCATTAAAAGAACAGCTCACTTGGTCCAGTTCTTCAAAATTTGCTACATTGTTGTTGACTGCATTAATGATATTTCACCCAGTACTCTGGATACTTAGAACATCAGGTAACGCTTAATTCAGATTCTTGACCGGTACTGACCAATTAAATTGAAATACAATCAATAATAATTAAAATCATTTTGTGCAGTCACCAACTCTAAATTCTTACAGTTATAACGTCCCATTTAATTGTGTTTGAACTAATGAATTTGTTTAATAAGAGGATGTTTGAAGTCATTTCTTTATTCAGGATGGCTACTCAGTGTTTGGGATTTAAGTTAAAGGTGTTCCTAAAAAAGACGAAAAATCATGGTAACTGTTGTGGACAGGATGGACACTCTTCTATTTACTATAAGCCATAGACTCATTGTAATATGAACATATATCACACATTTCAATATTTGACTTTACTTTTCTTCAGTGTTAATTAACGGTCACATATACTGCAAAGAGTTCTGCTACTGTCTCATTAAGGAATGTTCCTGTACAATAAATCACAGAGCTCCTTGATAACAGGCGTGTATAAACCATGCAGCCCACCAATACATAAACCACTGGTACCAACATGCAAAGTGAAATCTGTCAGACTGCTCAGAGTAACTGAATACAGATAGCATTAGCATTAACTTCGTCCACTGCAATCTGTAGCATTAAAAAAAAAAAAAAACCTTGCACACACGCTTGCAGTCATGGTCACTGGGGATTTGGGGGTAAGAGAACCCAGAGCTGAGCAGAAATGTATAATCCCCCTCAGATTCACAGAGCAGTGGCCTCTGCTATTCGACTAACTACATGCTAAATCTCCTCGGGGAAGGAAAAACGGTCCGCATCTGGCCACCAGATCTTTCCCTGCCACTCTCCCAAAGAATTCCTACTTCCCTCTTCACCACACAGGGCTTTTCCATGTCAGATTCCGCCTTTTTTGAGATGTGCGGTTACCCCGCTGACAGCAAATTCTCTAATGGTTGGTATGCAAAGTCTCAGTGAGCAGCTCAAATATAAAATGTCAGAAGCAAACAGGATGTAGGGCGTTATGTGGGTGCACAGACCTATCCAGTATTTCCCACTGTCAAGTCTGGTGAGACAAAATCAGAGCAAACTTTAGAGTCTGCTGCACTAAACCACTTAGACTCACAGAAAACTTGCTGAGAAAAACACGAGACAATAACAAACACATTTTGATGAAATGGTTCTGTTTCAAAAAGCGTTTAGAAAACGCTGCAATAGCAAAGCTACAGAACTCTGTCAGAAAGCTGCTACTATTCAAAGTGCTTCAAACACACTTTCATGAAAATCATTTTGCCCAAAGAAATGCAAATCCTAACTAATGACATGTGCCTGAATGGAAAAAAAGCCCCTGCAGTAGCAAAACTGCAGACGCCTGGTGCGCCCCATTGTAGCTCTAACAATACACTCTAACATTAGTAATCTATCAATTTTCATGCGACTGAAGATCAATTTTTCTGCTGTTTTAAATGGTAACATAATAAACACTGACACAAAGGAGCTGTAAGCGAATCGTATGTATGCCGTCCACGAGCTGTAATATTATACTAACAAAAGGTGAAAGACTGTACACTGGATTATAGTTTGACAGCAACAGAGACAAAATGACACTCAAATGTGTCTTTGAATATGTGACTAGAGCTGGATGGCACCGACCGATTTGCTTCGATACCATCAAGAATCGAAAAATGCCTTGTATTCTCTGATCCCAAATTAAATACCAGAGGAGTAAATCTCAGTGTGAGTCATGTTTACTGTCAGTTTTCTCATCATCTTCCGAGCCCTTTGAGCTTATTCTTACCCCATTAACATGTAAGGTACCGCAGTCTAACTTGTTAAACTCTTACTCTGTATGGTCCAAACAGCCTCTTCTTCACCTCCAAACGGTACGCTTTTGCCTTTTCTTCATCACTCATGTCTGTGGCCTTCAGACGCAAGATTTCATACACTCGCCTTGCATGTTTCTGTGGATGAAGAGAAACATATTGATGACTAAAATATGCTCTTTATTTAATGCCATTAATGACAAGGGATGTGTTTTTATTTGCATATGCAATGACAAAAGGAGGAAAATACAGTATATTCAGAGCGCATACATGTTTTACATTAAGAAAAACTTATCTGATACGTCATAGAATCAAAATAGAAAGCAATAGAGCACCTTGTTAATTTTCAACTTCTCCTGAGCCTCTGTGGCCATTTCCGCTGAAAACCCAAGGTGTAGCTTATCTGCAGCAAAAGATGTCAAGCTCTGGCAAAGCTTGACCAGCACATAGTCTCTCAGCTTCACATAGCTTTCAGAGGGGTCTTCAGCTGCAAAGAAGATCCATAAAACAATTAACGTGAGTGGACACTGTTGCCCTACGGCTTATCAGATTATTTACACTGCCCTTTGAAAACCACTATCCAAACAAAAAAAGATACAGACTTATTGTATTGCAAAGTAACTTCTAAATAAAAATGCTGTTAGTATTAACTTTTTTTTGCCTATTCAATAGCGATGATTCCTCCCTGAAAAGAAAAACTGGGACGCCTCTTTAGTATTCAGCCTCCGTCTCCATGCAACACAACTATTTCAATCCAGCTAGTTTCAACAGAGCCTCAACACATAGTGGTGTAAATGCCAGCCCTCCAATTAACCTCCCCAACTGCAGAAAAGAAATAAATTATTCTGTTCGTGATGTGTGACACGCGGATCTGAAATTACATGTTTAGTTTTGCCTCCTTCAAAAAAAAAAAAAAAAAAAAAAAAAAAAAAAAAAAAAGCACAATAATACATGTATAAAAATCTGACACACACCTGTGATGTCCTGCACCTTAGGTAGGTTGCAGTAAAACCTGTGCACTGCCTCCAGAAGCTGAGCTCCATGACCCTCTCCTTGGAACGGTGGCAGGATCAGCATTTGGCTGAGTAAAGGTCAGATGTACATGCAGATATAAAAGAAAACCCACTCAAAATAAGACTTGCTAACATTTTGTGCATCTTCCCTTAGTTGACACAAAAATCCTTTGATAGAAAAGAGAAAATAATAGATTGTTATGCTCATCCATCAGTGTAACAAATCACATCACATGCTTATCTATAAAGTTGTTTTCAGATACAAATCACCCTGGTTTAGTGATGAAACAAAATCTTCTTGAATGGTTGGCTATATAAGCCAGTAATTTGGGCTCTTTGGGACGAGGATAAAGAAATGTATAATTTTCCACTCCTTTTTCATACAAAAGAATGGGAAGGCACGTGCTGCTCCAGCAATTACCTTACACGTGGTCGGGTTTTGTCTGGGTACACGTAGTAATTATAAACTGTCATGTAGCCAACAGTTGCGTAGAGAGTCTCCCCATCTTTATTGTACTTTTCAAATCTGCAGATAAAACACAAAGGCAAACAGGTCAATTACAGGCACACTCCCATGCAGTGTCCATTTTAGCCTCTCTGTTCTCGTGCCCACCCCTCACCCCCCTACGTCAGCATGTTAGAGCAGCCAGGCCCGATTGGTACACCTGCTACAACCTGAATACATTATGCACTTAATTGGAGTACTGCAACTTAGAGGAAGAGAAGGGGCTGAAGGAGGGACTGAGCTCCTCAAAATCACTTCAGTCCATTTTCCCCATTGTCAGTATTAATAGGTGCCAGGGTAAAGAAAACACTGGCAGAGGCTCTTTTTACTGTTAAGACATTGTTCAGTGTTTCAAAAGACAACAGTATTCAATTCAGCTCTTGCCCCTGAAAAATCTGAAAAGGGCTTTTGGCACAAAGGAAGCTCTTGCCTGATCAACAATTCTCCAACAGGGGAAATATAATCAAACTGGCCTGGTAATTGGTCACAAGCGCCTCAAAGGGGGGCTTTGTTTTTCAATAACACAATAAAGGCTTTTGGGTAGAGGTGGGCGTGGGGGTGTGTGTGTGCATGTGTGTGTGTGTGTCTTTGGGGGGGTTGATGTCAATTAAGGAGGGCACTCACAGAAGAAAGAAGTCCCAACGATCGTCGTCTGTGTCGATGAAACTGGCAGTCTCTATGAACCACATGAGGAAGGTCTGCAGGCGCTCGTGGTACTCGTGGAATCCTGGACAGGTCATGTCGGCCTACGGCAAACACGGTAAAGCATTGGACTGGTGAGGTTTGGCGCTGCATACTGACCACAGAGGAGGCGTCAAACTTTCCAACTTAAGTGCGAACCTTGTGAATCTGGTATGTGAGTTCTCCGGCCTCCTCGTTGTGGACTGTGTACGTGTGGAGGAGGGTGCCGAAGGGCTTGAAGTTGGCATCTTTTTCCAACAGTGAGATGAAGTCGTCAGTGTTGCAGGTGAACCCGGCAGGAATGATTTCTCTGATCTTCCCTTCAATGTCATCAGCCTGCGTGATTCAATGTCAAAGAAACAACAAATGATCAAATAAACAATTAAACATGTCTGTGAGGATCAGCACCTTTAACCATTTCATCAGAACATAAAAACGCACCGTTCACTACATGCGCTTGGACATTTTCTGGAATTAAATCAACATTAAAGTTATAAGAGATATTACAAGATGATCTATATTTCAATTTAACCCCCATTTATGTTGTCCACTCAGCTTCCACTGAACCTGCACTCACCAACATAAAAGTTTCATAGAGATAATGATACCGTAAGACTTGTAAAAGTACAGGAGGACACGCCATGTTGCCCTATAAACAGTAACTGTGTGCTCTGCTAAAATCTGACCAGGCTGCACATTTTACATGAGTAGGTATTTCCAAGTTGATTTCATTTTGTAGTTTTGTTACAGAGTGATCAATACAGTTTTTTCCCTAAAAAAACACATTGAGAGGTTAAAGTGGAATTAACTTAACTTCATAAAATTTTAATTAACTTAATAATGAAAATCAATTAATCAAGACGTGTCAAAATGACATTTTGACATAATAGTCCTAAAATTCACGTGACTGGATTTTCAAGGGGTTTTAAGGCCAAGCTGAAACTTTTCAGCAAGACTCTGAGGTAGCAAAATAAAAGTGCGAAACCCTGGAAAAAATAAAACTGGAAGCATACATTTTGTGCCAATAGAAAGAAAACCATTAGGCAATTAAAACTGTCAGCTGAGCAGAGACCACAACCCCCCCCCTTTAGTGAAAGACCACTTAAATCAGTACATTTACTACTTATGCTAAACCATGAATATGTGATGAAGTTGCCACAATAAGGCATTTCTGCTTCTCACTGGGAAATAAAATCTTATGAATTGATCTCAACTTAACAAACCTAGGGCATCCATAATAGAGGCCTCCCCTCTAATCCTGCCAAGTGAACCCAATCAAATGAATTTGCCCCCGCATTTTCAAAGAGCCTCAGAGACAAAGAGGCCCTACCCTTGGACTTTTTACTCAGTGCAACGTGTGGTTAGTTCAGCTGTAATGTTTGCATTGTATCCATTTCCACAAGGATTGACATGAGAACACTTTGCTAAGCAGCCCTTTCACACCATTTACATGTGTGATGGGCATTATTTCGGCACAGAGACCCTTGCTGCTCAGCATTGAAAACTGGGAAATGAAGAAGATCTGAGCAAAATGCACTACAAAAGGCTAATACAACATACTGCTAATTCCCCCCTTTCAGACATCAGCTAATATCTAACTGGAAGTAATGCACCTGCAGCTGAATGCCTCTTAACCATTGTAATTGTTCAGCCACATTTCTAAGGAACAAGGACCATACTTAAAAGGCCATGGACAAACAAGTCCCTTTGTCCCTGGCACTCTCCTACATACTAGACACTAAATTGCACAGCCTTCCAGAATAGATGCCTTAGTTGGGCATCAATATAACTTAACAATGTACCTTTAGAACAGTTTGTTAATGTCTTTGATTTCCAACAATAAGCACAAAGGGAGTACAAACTATCTAATTTGTTGTGTTGGTATTATTTCATCTCCTTAATCAACTCCAAAGATGATAGCACATTAAGAAAATACAGCCAACAATGCTGCTGCCATTTTCCAGTTTACACTTATTTGTAACGTGATTATGGGCCACATTTTAAAAGTAGAAACGTATTAAAATCCAGATGGATTGTAAACAACTAAACAGTTTTCCATGTGCACAACAGGTCTGGCACTAAATCAGCGTTGTCTGGGAGAAGTCCAGCAGTACATTGATTCTGGCTGATTTAAAGGGGAGAAGGTGATTTCTGATGAGAGTGGGAGTGAACGTGGCAGCTGCATAAACTCTATTTCTGCCTCCCCTCGTCTGTGTCGCGCTCTCTTCTCTCAGCAGCTGCGGTGCACCCTGTCTGTCCACATGCACTCAGAGACAAACACTCTTCAGATGCAGCCTGAACTCTGCTGGTCCCCTCACTCTCTACCTCTACACCAGCTGCACTCAAACCCGTAACAAGGTGAACACTCAGGGGTCAACATACACCGCTAAGTAGCGCACAGGCAGACTGTAAGCCACACATCATAATGCAGTTTGGAAATCAGCAAGAGGTAAAGCTTCAAACTGGCTTTTTCTTTCTTTAGGATTTACAACTAGGGCTGTAGATCTTTGAAGAATTTCAACACCTGTACTGAATCCCACCAACCATCGCTTAAAGTAAAAACAAAAAAAATTAATTATGCATTATAATACAAATCTTAGATGGTAAAGAAACCCATTTACCACAATATAAAGTTGTGTTTTATCATAATATAATAATAAAAAAAATCATCTATGAAAGTAGAACCTTCTGTGTACACTAAGAGATGAATATTACTCCTAATTTTTTGATGCTCGCTAACACCGAGTCAACAATTTAGAAGGGTTAAAAAATACCCATCTACCAATACTGAATTTCTAACATCTGATATAGTTATGATAGTGTGGAGCAGAGAAAAGCTGACTGTCAATTAATCAGCTGATGCAAGCCTAAACTCATCTTCCACTTTATTAGAAACGAATAACTGAACTGATCATCCATTGAAATCTGAATTAATACATTTGAACCACTGATCAAATGTAATAGTAATAAGTATTTAATTGGAATTCTAATTGTACGGAATCTAGGTGGGAGCAATGTTCATCCTCTGAGCTGTTACTTTCCCCTCAAAGTCAGTAATTCTAGTTGAAAAGCCTAATGTCTTTTGACTCCGATGTCTGTTACTCTTTGTAGTTTCTAAAATTAGATTAATCAGTCAAACCAATGAATTGATCTGCCTATGGCTGAGTGGAAACATGATCTTCTATTGTGACTGATCTTCATTTGGCATATGATCAACAGATTGTACAGATCATGTCAATTGAAGAAACCAAACAATTGAGCTGTCAAAACTTTCCTACTCAGGTAACATATGTTTTAAATGGTATTTTACATGCAGTATGTTGCACTAACCTGTGTTTTTTTCATTAATATTAATGTCGCTAGTACAGGTCATTAGGCTTATGAGTTTATTTCAGTCCCTTTATGGCAGGGGGCCAAAATTTTTTAAAATTGGTACAAGTCGAGGGCCGGACTGGTTCAATGTTTACTGAAAACTTATTGAAATGACCTTATTGCACATATTGAACCTGGAACTAACAAAGCCTGTAGGTTATTGCCCATGAAACAACAATAATCTTTAAATAAATGAAATAAAAAAGAAATAAAATCAGTTGCATTCATTTCTTATGGTTCTATCTGCAGTTTTTCAAGTGAAAATATTTTTGTACAGACAAACAGTCAAAAAATAATTTCCTTCAAAGACAAATCAAATGTCCTACAGTAGCAAGAGAAGAAATGCAAAAATTAAACTGCATTAAAGCTCAGTTTGCTGCTCTGTGATGCTCACTAGTCTCAGACTGATATGAAAAAGAGTCAAAAACCTGGTGTATTACTTCAAAACCTGTTGGTAAGTTCAAAAGTATTTGGATGATGTCTGAAAGATCCTCACCAATCACTGCTGTCACATAGTAAAATGTCATGAATAAATAAAACCAATGTCTTATGGCTCCATCTGAAAACGACTCCTGTGTGATGTTTTGTTTATCTTCATCAAAGAGAACAGTTGCTCACACAGGTAGCCGACGTGCTGCCAAACGTAGAGAGCGTTTGCAGCATCTGCGTCTCCCACGGGCGCAGCTTGGTTTTCAAAGCCCTCGCTGTAGCGTACATGTCAGTGATGGCATGGCCCCGCCCCTGAACCTGCAGGATGAGCGCATTAAGGTGGCTCGTTATGTCACACAGTAATGCCACTTCACGCAGCAACTTTTTTTCTCCATCTTGGAGCTCTGTTGTGTCTTTCCCTTTGCCTTTTTTCTGGGCACACAGTGTTGCAAACTTTTATTATGTAGTTTTTGACAAACTCTCCCTTGGTAAAGGGCGAGGCTATTTTGCAACCTCTGCTGCCACAATAAAACTGACCTTAACAGCAGCCTCATTTTGTGATTTGGCTGTTGTAAACAAAGCCTGCTGTGACACCAGACTTTTTTATTAAATTCTTCTACCTTCTGGAGCCTTTGTTTCGTGTATCTGTCATGGTGCTTCATTTCATAGTGTCTTCTTACATTGTATTCTTTCATTAGAGAGACACAGCTTTGCCTTGTACATCCGTGAACATATACGCTGCCTCCCACCTGCCTTGAAAACCCCCGTTTTAAAAATCCACCTTTCGTTTAGCCACATTTTGAGGAGCGAGGTAGATGAAAGTTGACAGGTGAGTAGCTCTGTAGGTCTGCTGATAAGGGAGTGAGGTGCAGAATCTCACTCGCGGGCCGTGATGGCCATGCAAACGCACTGGCAGTGCATTGTGGGACTTGTAGTATTATGATGGTGCGTGCAATATACCGGTGGGCCAGCTCTAATAGTAAATAGATATTATCATGCGATCCAAAGGTAATTAATTCACAGGCCGGATGTGGCCTTCAGGGACTTCAGTTTGACGCATGTGCTTAATGGCAATATTGGAGCATCTGTCCATACTAAGGTGTTAATTTTTCAGTCCGCTTTGACTTGATGAGCTCATGTAACATGTTTTGCTGCTGCTGAAGAAAAGATGAGACAAGAGAATACTTTATAAATCCCACACTGAGAGAGTTTACTATGTTACAGATAGATAGTAGTAAAATACTAAGAAAAAGAAATTTAGACGCATCAACACAAGCTACTTCCATAAAAAGCATAAATACACAGAAATAGTATAAATAGAATATATGTACAGGATATAATATATAATATAATACAGTAATATTAATGATGAATGATAACAATTCCTTGAGGAGCAGACTGATCTTATGAACTCTGAAATCTCCTGTTGGATTAAGTCTAATTTACAAACATGTTTTACAGTTTGGATGGTGTCAAAAAATTTATGTAAATTAATAGAAACAATGCAGCTTTTTGCACAGAAAAATGTTGACCTTTGTCTTGATATTGTCAATATTGTAGTAATGTTTGGCCAAACAGATGCAAAAATGCAGTTTCTAGTCAAACAACAGCAACACAAAGTTATCACACAGAGCCTCCAGAACCCTGACAGAACTAGAGAAAAATGTAGTTTATTTGTAAAACGCCTACATTATATAAGAGGTGAGAAATTTTGATTCAGATCATGGA
The DNA here is from genome assembly GCA_037367365.1 of Apogon talboti. NCBI lineage: Eukaryota > Metazoa > Chordata > Actinopteri > Kurtiformes > Apogonidae > Apogon > Apogon talboti. The sequence goes on from JAPQRQ010000015.1 coordinate 22,532,208, forward strand.
TTACAATTCTACCTCAAAAAAATTGTCATATGACCTTTTGACCTGATTGCTCAGCCCTAGATCTGCCTTTTTGTAGTGCAAGTTTGGTACTCAATCCAATTTAAAACAGAACTGGTTGCAAGGAAAGTTTTTGGTTTGTTTTTTTTTTTTGCTAAAGATAAAAAGTGATGTGGCTTCTCATCACCCCTATCAGAGAGAACCATTAATGCTGTATAGGGGTTATTTAATAGTTTTTGTGGATAGTGTGTCCACAAAAACACAAAATCTTGTTGAATTTTCAGACTTTAATAGTGCACCCACAGCCGTCAGCTAAAGGCCACATTGTCCTGAGTGGGAGCCCCCTGCTGCTTCCACCCAGGACAGATGTCCCTGTGTTGAATCATCTGACCTGTATGGGGCCCTCGCCACTTCTTGTATTGGTTTTACATGTGTGCAGCATTGACAGCTTTGGGAAATATTCAAAGCAACCAGCAGCCTTTTGTAAAGACCTTTGTGAAGGAACAACCAAGACACGCATTTAGTTTTACTGTCCCTTTGCTCAGATACTGGTTGGCTATTTAACCACTCTGCTGAGGCTGTTCTCCTAACCTTGATTAAAAGACGACGTGCACCGAATTTATAAACACATTTATCATTACGTAAAATGGGGGGGTAGTGATTTTAAAAAACATTCTGAGGATCGGTTTACAGATATCCAACCTCAAGGATTTTGATTGTCCAGGACTTGAGCAACAATTCTCTCCTGGAAATATAAGATGTCCAACCGGCTCACATTACTCCTCCTGCTGATTCAATCACAGAAACCTCTAAAAATCAATGCCTGATGTCAGACCCCATGTACAAAACCTTTTAAAACCGCTCTGTTCCGACAGGGAGGAGTAGGATTAGTGTAGTGGCGCGGGGGGCCATAGAGGGCTGAGATTTAGTCAAACAAAACAGGAGATTTCTTACTGGAATAATGTCACCACCCAGAGAGTGGCTCTGAGTTACTTTAGTTAGCAATGAAACAATATTACAGTCCTTTAGTCCTACCGATTCTGCTTTCACACATTTAATCACACAGCCCTTCTACTTGGAAGAAAAAAAAAACCTGAATAGTTTTTGTCCGTCAAAGTTATGGTTTGATTTACTAAACTTCAGATTATTAAGGCATCTATTGTTCAGTAGTTTGATGTGTTGCGGAGTTTTTCAGTGTTATGACAAATAAGATGAAAACCTGCATGGCTCTCACTTTTTTTGGCACCTGCTGGTAGTTTTGATACAGAGTGTCACAAATAATTTGCGGTTTTGGAAAACTAACATTTTTACCAATACACTGAAAAGACACTCCATGTGTTTTTTTTCTCTCTTGCCAATCACCGGTATGTGCCACAGTTTTTAAGATGCTTTTAAACAGACTGCACTTGGACTTCATGTTCTCTTGTTTTATGATGTTGAGTCACAGCGTAGGTAAAAGGGCTTCTTTGAAACTATTTATCGCAACTGAAGCCATATATTTATTACAAGAATATTCTGATTTGATATACCTGTGACGATAAGAGCTGGACATAATATACAGAATCATTAACACTTTCTCAAATTGGTTTCGTATTAAGCTCTAATGAATCATTACAATTGACCTGGGGGCAGAATTTTGTGGTCTTTCCTACTGAGATGGGTGATACTAAAATCTTATATAGGGTATCAGCAGGTTTTAAGACATTTTTCAAGGCATCTTCGGTCAAATTTAAGACTATACATTCACAACAATAATACTACAACAGGCTTCACAATTATTGTGTTGAATCAGTCTTAACCACCTTTCAATCCGGCTAATATTTCTCCTTGACTCATGTTTCTACTGATGTTCAAGCTGCTAAAGCTCATACCAGAGCCCCTCCCCTCATGAATGATTGCTGGAGGCTCCACTCATTCCCACCTCCGTTATTATAAAATGCTAAAAACTCATCACAAATTTAACAAATTCTTTACAATGATTTCCAAAACAAATACAGTGATATCATTTACTGTGTTCATGGGATTTTAAAGACCTTTGAGTGTCAGATTTAAGGATTAATTATCAGTTCTAAGCATAAATAAGGCCTTGATTTAAGACAATAACATCTATGACTTAAAGGATCAGTGGACACCCTGTCATATCTTGATCAGTATTAGAAATTTCTGATCTCTCATTTGGGTGATTTGTAGGGATTGTGTGTTATCCCTGTTTCTACACATAACTTACAAGAGCATGACAAAAGCATAACAATCCAGTTAAGCTGAAGAGCCTAATAAATTGGACATATTACTTCATGTCTCTTTCTTTCCTGTTACTGCAACTTGAGGAGCATCATGGCAGTAACATGGATGAAGACCTGACTGAAACTCAAAGTCTGACCAGGGTGAAAAATGCAGGAGGTGCTGAGACTGGACTGGTCACACAGAAATACAGTACCTCTTTTATTGTTTAATTGATTTTCAGAGACTAAGATTTCTTTAATTAGGTATGTGCTATTTTACTTTAGATGCTGAGTTTAACAGTTATCCAGTTTGTAGTAAATAAAAGATGACTTTCAGTCAAACATAACGTATTTGCAGAAACAATTTTTTGGGTGGGTATGATATCGACTGATTAATAAGCAATCTACTTTTTCTGTTCAAAACTATTATTACACCAGCAATGAAAAAATACTGACAGGCAACCCCCAAATATCAATATATGCTGTGAGTTCTGGTTCGTCCTTTTTATCAGCAAGAAATTGTGTGTGATTTTTGTAGAGCAAGCACTGCCTTTATTTCCAAGAAAATTACCAAAAAACTGTCAAAGATGAAGAATCCTCGAAATGTGCTGTGGATTTTCAGTTAAAGTTGCCAACAAACAAACATACAGGGTGAAGTGCAACACGGTCCTGGAGTGGAGGGCAATGACAATTAACATTCAACTATAATTCCTGTTAACAAGTAGACCGGCTTACTCTTCCAAGTAGGAAGGAAACTCAATGGGATGCGTAGAAATGTTAACAGCAATAAATGAACAATAAGTTATGAAGCCAAATGGTGTTCTGTGCATGTCTTTGTACTTATTACAATGACAGAAAGTGGTCAGTTCTTACTTTGATTCCACTTCAGAACTTCCAATTGGATTATGCAATTAACATGACAACAGTCAATTAAAAACAGGGACATATAGGTTAATTCTCCAGTCGGTGCACTTGACCACGGTGCTGATAAAGATCTGGAGCTGGTCCCTGAGCGCCTTCAATGGCAGCTCACTGCTCCTAATGTGTGTTATGTGCTGATGCTAATTGCTAATGTCAACCCTAGGTACTGTGTGTGTGCAGTGTTTCATCTACCCCTGCATTCTAGACACATAAAATTAGAAAAGGACGCAAAAAAAATATGAGCAAATGAGTCCCAGGGGACAACGCAAAGATAAAACTAAATTTAGTAGTGCGGTCTGTGCGTACCTCTGTCCCATACATCCCTCTCTCTCTCTGCCAAATTTCACTCAGTACGCACAGGCCATACGGATGTAGGTGCCAATGAGAGTGCTAATACTGTGCAGCGAATTTATCAATCTGCAGAGTGTACACCGGTGAAAAGGTGCCTCCGAAAAAGAAACTAAAACAACTAAAACTATGCTGCTTTATCGCCGACATCGAGCCAGTTGAGCCGGCCACAGGCAGTGGCACAGTGTCCATCCCTGGCCCCTGCTGCCAATAGCATTAGGAACAGTAAGGTCACGAGTTGTGCCACCACTGACCAGTCTGTATCATATCACCCTAACAGGTTTTAAAATAGTCATTCTTTCAGAATATTTACATTTGCTCATTAAACAGTTCAGGAAAATATGATTGTGTTTCACTTTCTATTTGTGTGTGTAAAATGGTGTATATGTGTGACATTGTGAATGATTTGATATGGAAAATGAAGATGATGAAACAAACCACGAACTTTTTAAAGTTAAAGTTTTATTTTGGGACTCAACAGTATAGCAGTGGGACTCAGTCTTTTTTGGTGAGCTGAGACCCAGGACTCACTCATACCAATTTGCAGATGAAACACTGGTGTATAGTAGGCTGGGTAAAATGCAGACTTAATTTCCGTACAGGGATAATAAAGTGAATTAACCATTAAATTCAGAATATTGCTATTGTTTTTTAACATGTAAAGTGACAAACCCAGCACAACAGTGGCATTCAGGTCTTCATTGAATTAATGACTAAATCTGAATCTTACCTCAACGCAATCAAACTTCTCGTTGACTTTGGACGAGTATTTCACTTTGAAAAGGGTACTCAGGTTCCCAGCGGTGTAGAAGAGCTGAATCTGAAGACCTTTATATCCAAACGCAACCTCACTGCAGAAAAACAGGTCAGAGTTAAAATAAAACTCCTATTAGAGTTACACAGTTTTAATTAGGACAATAAGCAAAGGCATGGCTACAGAAAAAAGCTGGTTGCGCTGTTATGCAACTTGGGTTGAATTCATATTATGTGTGCAAATACAAGCATCTGACCATAATTCTCGCTTAATTATATGTATTGAATACACACCCAGAGTACATAATAAATGTTTACTGTAGTTTTGTCCACTGTTTTACTGTGTTGCATTGTTTCTTTCACTACTACATCACTAGCAGTTTATAACAAAATGGATTTAATCATTATGCAACTGTGTGATTAAGCTTTACCAGCAATTACGCTTGCTGAAATAATTAATGCCCCAATTACTAAGTTCCCTTTGAGCTGATTGCAGCAGGGGCAAAAATAACCAATCCTACTTTGGACTAATTTGGAATTGCAATTTAGAGCATAATGATATGCTACACAGCCTACACACAGACACAGGTGTCACTGCCAGTAATGTCATCTTTCTCAGGTCTTTGAGCAATACCTCTTTGTATCTTTGTATTAGACTCCTCACAGCTTTTTGTAGGTAGAAAAAATATAAAAGACCAAAAACTGGCAAAAGTGTAAAGGACTTACAGAACTTTCTAAAATCAGGGTAACTGAAAGGAATAAGAGAAGTCAGCTTTTTTTTTTTTTTTTTTTTACACTTAAATTTTTATAACACCAGGCAAGAAAATTCAAGCTGCCAAAGTCGACCACTCATTTCTCTAACTACAGTTTTACCCACAATAGCCCTCATGTATAGTTAAAGTTTTGAGGAGGGATTACACAACCCAACTTCTTAATGCTAAAGTAAGAATACATACTCTCCCTGAGACCTACTAAAGATATTGTGTAGAGTTTGACACAGCAAAACAGTATGCAAATTCACAAGCTGAGGTAGAATGGTTTCTTTGTGCTCAAAGTAAAACTACAAGCATATTCTAATGACATTACGGCTGATGTAGAAGTTAATCATGCTTTAATATGCAAATTACACAAGTGTGTGAAACATCAGCGCAGTTACATCATGAGCTGATTGACAGGAGCTTTTGTTCTACTGTGCTAGATTGTACACCCTCAATTTCTTAAAGAACTTTACAGTAATGCACAGTGTGTTATGACGATAACTGCTGCATCAAACACAAACGAGGCTTACGCTGCTGGGGGCTGAATGCAAGGGTATATCCCCAAAATCCCCCCAATCCTCTGCTATATAATAAAGAAAATAAACAACATGATGGATAGAAGATACCAACTTAATTCCTATTCAGAGAGCAGATTGTGGATAGATTTAATATGAAATGTGACATTGTATAGAAATATCCATAACTGTTCATTTGATATTTTCAGAACATTATCAAACATGAGATGATCCTTATTATCTTGGAATGCACCTCTGCAAGCAAATTGGAAGCAGCAACCAGGTAAAGGAAGCCACATCATGATTTCACGATTCACATCACCCCAACATGTTTTGTATCTCAATTGCCCTGCACCCTTCATATGAACAGTAGTTTGTACAAGGATTAAGAGCCTAATTGCCTCATCTTTGATTATCTGGTCAGTGTGGCTAGCAAACAATATCTATTAAATCTTTCATCTGTTCAATATTGTGAAAGCATTTGTAAAGTATTTGAGTTGTTTTCAACTACTTAGACAGAGTAGTCAAATACAAATACTGTCTCACTTTTAAAACCTCAAATACAGATATAAATACTACAGAAAGGTATTTAGATACATTCAATTCCAACCTCAAATACAACTAGCAGTAGTGGCAAGAACATAGATATTTGTTAGGCGATCAATACAAGCCATATTTTATCTCAATCAGCCCATTATTGCTTGATCTATGTCCAAAAAACTGATTTTCAACTAAAGCGCCCCCATTTGGATTACTTATAATACTCATAGAGAAGCTGGAATCGAAGCTGGTCCCCAATGTCAGTTATCAAGGGATAAGAAATCCAACCAAATCTGTCCTAGTTATCGTGTTCACACAAAGAATATCTGGCAGCACATCCAGCGTTCGGCGTAAAACCATTATATCCTCGAAATTCGATTTCAGGGATATCAATTTGTTAAAATAGCTGCAGTTTTAAACCTTTCAGGTGAACAGATAAGCTTATTTAGCACTCATGGATCTGAGACATCACAGTTGTGCTTATACTTAGACTGACTCAGTGGAGAAGAATAAGAGGAATTAGTTCACTTCCTGTATTTTAAGGGAGCTGATTAGTACAAAATATAGCATGCTAAATGTATGTTGAGTTATAAAAACACTGACACTGTGTATGTACTGTACCCTATGTATAATGTACTGTATATAAAAAATAATCATGGGCTGACTGTCACCATCTTGTAAAACACACTTTTTGTCTTTTATTGGGACACTTTACAATTAATGCTCAGTTCTATCACTGTGTTTGAAAGTTCAAAATCCAATGGGTAGATTCGCAGGTCACCCTTTTCAGTATCAGTTTTTTGCACAGGTAATTGGTGCAGATCTGCTAAAATGTGGTATTATATGTTGTCTCATTTCATCATGCATGACCAGGTAGTGATAGACAAAACTTACTCATCTCCAAAGCTTTGGTGGCTGTACTCAGGGTGGAATGTAGTGCTGTCATCTTCAAGATCCTCTGGAAATCGAACTGAGACAAAAAGAGACAGAACAAATTTAAGTGAGAGGCTAAACACTATGACTGTTTTTATAGCTATATCACACACACACAGACATACCTAGTTTTAAGCATATAGCTTCATTGGTGTCACACTTGTACTCAGCCAGTTTCTTCTCCACAGCAGCTGCACCTGAATCACAAAAATCATAAATCACTCTGAAAATGTAGAGTCTTGACATTAGTCACTTCAACAGACCCAGTTATGTTTTAATTATTTAATCATTAGGCTTAACTGTTATCTTTTAGTTCACACATTAGCTGTAGGCTCCTGGAAGCTCTCTAATCTTGTAAACTCATCACCTCAAAGTAAACAGTGGCTTGTGTGATACAAATGTTTACTGCTCTGATTTTTTTTTTTTTACAGGAAAAGTAACTACCCCCAAAACTGATTGTTTGAAAGAGAATACAGTGATGTGCTTTATGTGAACATAGATTTAAGCTGTTGACGTTAAATATCACTGTAAGATGACTGTGACAGATCACTCACTGTGAAATGTTGAATTCATACATCATAGGAGGTGGGTAAATCCTGTTTTCTGATACTTTACTGTTAATTTAGATAACGTATTGAATGCAATCCTGTCAGACAACAAACGCTGTCACTAAGACGTGATAAAATTGATGTTATAAGGCATTTCTGTCGCGAAGTGGTTGTAGAACATGAACACCACTGTGAAAAGGGTACCAAATGCTTTATAGTACGACAGCATCCGATTTAATTTAAGGTACCAGATCCACATAACCGAGACATACACATGCAGAAAGCTGTCACAGACTGATAGCCTGCTATCACCGTTAGCTGACAGGCCTCTGCTGCCTTTGCAATGTTACGTTATGTTGTTAGCTTAGCTAGCTATGTTCTGGACTGTGCGTTTCGCCAGCAAAACTACAACTTTAACGGACAGGAATAAGGCAGAGCTTCTCCAGAATACAAATGACTACACACTAAAATAAAAGCGTTTAGCCACTTACCCGCCATTTCTGCACACTGTGCTGTGTAGAGCTGTGTTGTCCCAAAAGACCCGCGGAATCACAACAACTTCCGGGTTACGTGCTTCCGTTAAATACGGAAGTAGTTTTTTTAATGGTTCCTGTTAAGTCAGCAGGTTTTTAATATTAACCAAACTTGTGTACGTTTACATCAGGTTAACGTCATGATTAAAATGAAATAAATTAAAATTAATAAATTCACAGTTTAAAACACCAGTTTAAAATGGACTCATAGATGCTAATGAGATTTCCTAAACATAAGGGATTAATCATAATTTCCCTGTATGTAACCAAAAAAACAAAGACAAGCTGTAAACCCCTATGATGTCTTCTACATTGCTGATTAGGATTTTTTTTATGTGATTTGTATATTGATAATAAATTTTATTAAACTTTATACTTAAATAAACTTTATTTTACTATCCACATTCATGATTGATTCAACAGCAATGAATATTATTAAACACTGTTGCTGTTATTCTTCTTCTTTCCTTCAATTAAAACTCCTAACTACATAATGACATAATGTGTCCAAATTCAGTAAACAAAGACCAGTTCAGAGTGTCATTTCAAGTTCAAAGATTGTTGATGAGGCATGAATAACATTAACAGTGAAACAGATAAAATATTATGGTGGTTGTCAGGTCCACTGGTGACTGGTGTTTGATTTCTTACTTGAACTTTAAGAGTTTTTTAATTGTATGTTTTAATGTATTATTATTATTATTATTATTATTATACATTTCAATTTCTTCTGTAACAGTGCTCCTCTGCTGTGGGACCAATAATGCTCATCCCTTATCTCTTATATTAAAAATTACAAATATGTAAAGATATAAAGACAACAAAACATTCCAAAGATAGCGTAAACCAATATAAAATAAAATACCTAAAATTAATTTTTTTCAATATCAGCTGGTATACTCAAATAGTTTAAATATTGTTTGGTTGAAAATTTATTGAGTAAATAAAGGTTCTGATCCTGCTATTTTGTTCTCCTTTTGCAACAATGAATGACCCTGTCACGTTTAAGCCACTGTATTTTTATCTCTACCACACTGTGAGCACTAAATTATCCCTTTCTTACACATTACCATGGATTTTACCATCATTAGGTAATAAAGTGTGTCTGTATGGAGGTGATGGATGTTGATTGCTCTCTGAACTTGAAATTATAGTCATTCATACTTACTGCAAATGCAGCTAATGTGAAGATCCAGTAGAGACTGATGTACTGCAATGTTTAAAGATGTAGCACAGACAATAATGTAAGTTTAGCAAAGGAAATGTGTCAAAACTTGAACAATTAGTCGTGGCTGTGTTATAGATAAATAAATGTAGAACTACCCCTGAGTAGAACCAAAGAAATGGCCTATGATATTCAGACTCATCACTTTTAGAGAGAGTACATATTAAGACATGAAAATGTTAATATGACAACTAGATTACTACTACTATTACTACTATTACTACTACGACTACTACTGCTAATCATAATAATAATAATTGGTTATTTTGACCACAAACACATTGTTCACATAGATTATTACAAATTGTTAAATGGCCAATTCATTATTTTATAACTGCAGTCGAGGGGTCGCTCTCCCCGTTTAGCCCCCTGTAGATCCAACCCTGGTACCAAACAAATTAGTCCATAGTATTTAGGCTGTTGGTTAGATTCTTCACAACAATAATAATAATACTAATAATAAAATAATAATAATAATAATAATAATAATAATAATAATAATAATAATAATAATAATTTTATGATTGCTTAATTTGATTACAGACTGCACAAATGTTGCTGCAGATTATTATGCTGTGCGTTGTCAGGAAGCAGGAATGGGCTCAGTACGGCTCAGCACGGCTCGGCACAGTGAACCGTGTCCTCGTTTGACCCGAACAGACAGGAAATGGTGTAAAAATCTGCTGATCCAGCTCCTGTGTCCGCAGCATCTCCCTGAGAGCGGCTCTTGTGCTGAAGACGCCCCGCGGACAGATAAGGACAGCCTCTGTCTGGGTATATTTGGGTGCGTCGGAGCGCGCGGTGGTCCCGTCATGCCCGCACCCATCCCCATGTCCAGCGCCTGCGCTACTCCTCTGCAGCTGACGTCACACTCAGCATGGCGGTCAAGGTGACTCCGTCAATATTTCTTATCAGATATTAATTTTAAAGGCAGTGTCGTAGCCGCTGGGTTATCGCTCTCGGGTGCGGTGGACAGTTTGGTCCGTGGAGACGAGTGGGTGTAAAGCTTCCGCATAAAACTGCAACGAAGCGCCTTTATTTAATTTGTGCATCTCTGCAGACTGCAGGCGCATCTCTACCGGCCTCGCACAGACAGCTGTCATTTCTGTACTATGTTGCATTTGTGCGTGTGAGAGGTTTAGTCTAAAGCGGGTTTATTCTACAGGATGACTTGTTTTCCCACGCACGGGGTGTTGCACTTAATGTTAGTCGTCTGGGATCGATCCCGCTAAGGGGACTGCGTGAAATCAAAGCTAAACAGTAACGACCTAAACTTCAGTTTTATTAATTAACAAATGGAACATCATAGGAAAGTAGCCAAACTGTAGGCAACGTTGTAATATTCAGACTCCCTTAACTTCAAATGGTTAAATTGTGTTTTATAGGTGCAAGCAACAAAAAGAGCCGACCCCCATGACTTGAAGACTATTTTTCTGAAGGTAAGGCTGTTAATTACATAAACACTGACTTTACATGTAAACCATCAGATAAATGAATGCAGAAACTGTGTTACAAACCTACTAACATGTCACAGTCAGTATTTAGTGTGTGTGGTATCTATTTGGACTCATGGTTCAGTAAAGGTCACGGATGCTTAGACTAATTTTGGAACTCCTTCAACAGAGGATCACTGCTCACCTCGACTTCACGTGTGTACAGAGTGTTTTGATCTCTTAAATGTCATTCAGTTTCTCATCTTGCATGGCCCACCTCTTGTTAAAAGTACAAAACCCTGCATCATAGTATAGGTTTGTTTACCTCCCTCATGACTTGTCTGAAGTGTAAACTTGTCCCAGTAGAGCCTCTGTTTGAGTTACAAGTCACCTTACGGTCCCACTACTTTTCATCATTCTGCTATAAGAGGGCTATGTAATTTGTGATGCATATTCAGGTGGAAGAGTTAATTACTGGAAGCTCAGTCTGACTGCCTGTATAATTTGATTAAGGACACTTAAGTCCTACTGTGAGGTTGAATGGATACACAATCATGTGATCGAAAAAATGTGGCAATAAATTGCTTGGAATTAATATTTTCACTTAAAACATTAATTCAGCAGAGTGCATTGAATTGTAACCCTTAAAACACTTGGCATGAAGGTCTCCTCCCACTCTCTTTCTCTGTTTATCTCATGCTCTCTCCATCTGAGCTTGGCTCAGACTCATGAGCCTGGCCTTTCTGTTCTGCCAGTTCATGCGGTGCTTGTGTTTCCAGAGCTATCTCTATTCCAAATGGAAACCCAAACCAGGCTCTAAAAATGACCTTATGTCTTAAAGGCTGAGGAGATCTCAGATTTAGCACCACAGTGCAGTGGCTGTGCATGTTCTGCTTCAGCCAAGTGAGGGGAGACACAAATAGCAACACAGAAGATGAATATATACACTAGTTATGTCATTGTGCTATTCATTACTATGCACTTGGCACTCTAGTTAGTCTTTAAACCATGATACAAGAGAAATTTGTGAATGGTTGAATAATTTGAGAATTTTCATATGCTTTATTCAATGCCTTCGTAGATGCAATATTTTTACAGCTCTTTCTATATCCAATCGTTACACAGCCATCCCAACAGTAAACGGGTTAATAAATTGCAGAACATTCATTAGTATTAAAGTAAATAAAGTGTACAATGTAGCATGAACCGTATTGTACATGTGGTGTTTTCATCATATTGTGGACAGTCTGTCTATGTCTAATATAAGACTTTTATCTGAATCAATTCTAAAATAAACTGTCGCTCTGTTCTGATACACAGCAAAATCATTATATTATCTAAAGTAATATATAGGGCTGTTAAACAGAGGATAATTTGGGCTGTATTGAAATACAAAACACACAAACACATTATTCACACAAAGATAAGAGACAAATATGACCTGTAATCAAAAGAGACTTGTTTGTTTTCCTGTAGTGCTGTTTTTCTTGTCATTATATTCAACTGTCAACATCATTTCTATGCAAAGATTGGAATTTCATCCTTAAATGTTATTTATCTATACATAAACATGTTGCAAGGCATTTGAGGTGTACATGTTTTACAACCGATTCTTCTCCCTACTCTGTAGTATGCCAGTGTGGTGGAGGATGGGGAACATTACATGACCCCAGGGGACTTTGTACAGAGTTACCTGGGACTGCACAATCAGCCTCAACACAATCCCAAAACTGTGGAGCTCATAGCTGGAGTGGCTGACACCACCAAAGATGGGTGAGTTGAAGCCACTGAGACGTGTAATTACATATAAATGACAGAATAAGTCCATATTTCTCAAGTTTAATTGAGTTAAAGTCCCATATACGTTGGGTTAGATACCTGTTAAACATGAATCTATTTTTTGTTTTATTTTATTTTCACAGGTTATGCCAAATTAACAAAACAGAAATTAAACTGTAAGACCATTCTGACACCTATCTTTCATGAACCTGTCAATTAAACACGCAGAATGCTATGACTAGAAAAAAAAAACAATAAAAAAATGTGTAGTAGAAGCCAGACAGACTGTTAATGATTGACTGTATCATAGTGTTGTTTGCAGGGTAAATAACATTCTGTTATCAGTTTTATGCTTGATAGCTGATTGATTGAAATTCTAGTGATAAGATAAGTGAAGGATTTCTCTGTTTGAGGCGTGAGTAGTTCTCTGCCTCTGTGTGATTCACTGCAATCATGAGCCTTTGAGGGAATTATCCAACTTATTCCATGGAAACTCATCTAGTAATTGTCTAAGTTGTGAAAGGTTACTTTAATTAATAACCAGCCCTTATGCTTTAGATGTCCAATTAACCCATTTGATTATTGAAAGTTCATCTTTCAACCAATTATAAGCCATTATTTTCTATGGTCATAGTATATGCTAAAAGACACACTATCCATGAATGAGTACCTATTTGCAGCTGCACATATCTTCAACTTTAATTACAGTATATAGATCATAGTTAACCTAAAAACATATTTTACATGTACCCCTGTGCTCAACAAACACTGTGACTGTGAATTTGTGGTCCTGTTGCAGTTTTGTATTCTTTGTTCAGCCAGCCCTCTTTCTTTCTTGTCCAAACAGACTGATTTCTTTCCAGGAGTTTCTGGCCTTTGAATCAGTTCTGTGCGCCCCAGATGCCCTGTTCATTGTTGCCTTTCAGTTGTTTGACAATACTGGCACAGGGAACATCTCATTTGGTATGTATATGCTGGTGGATGGGAGTGTACACATTGGTTATGTACTGTAAACACAGGGCAGTTTGTAGCATTAGAGCTGGGTATGGATCATAGATTTCAGCACCATTACCAGAATACTGAGGCGATTCCTAAATGGTACCTATTTCTATGCTAGTTTTTAATTATAACAAAAACAAAATCACATTTCAAATAACAATACAAATTTTTAGTTTTATTATTCAACTCATTGGCATTTGCTGGCAACATAAAAATCCTATTTAACACAGTCTGAAGTTGTATGATAATATAACATATTATGTGGACACAGACTGTCACTGCTGGTGTGAACGGACACGTTAACACCTGCGGTTTGGTAACTGCTGGACTAATACAGAGACCATAACTGG
>JAPQRQ010000015.1:22546586-22570841 GCA_037367365.1 Apogon talboti
AATAAAAGCCATGCATCATAATACTTAAATCAATTCATTTGATGCCACCATTAGGTACCCAACCCTTTATAAAACTGTATGATTAGTGTATAGTGGCGAAAAAAAGTTTTTGGACACCCCATGTATATGTGACATATTGCATTAAGAATCACTCTTAAGTCATTGAACACTGCCAAATATTGTTCCATTCTCCAAACTCACATGTTCCCTTCTGCACATGCTCTGTTCCACTGAGGTCAAAACGAGATGCTTCAGCAAGATAATGAAACACATCCAGGACATATGTTGAAGATGTCAAGAATTTAATTTTGCTATTTTTTCTACTTAACAATAAACAAAAAATAATATTTTTTTGCATTTGTTTGTGTTTGTTTGATGCAGCCACGCCTTTTGAAACACAAAAAAGCAAATATTTCATGATAGCATTTGAGACTGTGTGACCTTTAAAGGGTGTCTGAAGACTTTTTCCACTACTGTATGATAAGTAAAGTGGAGTTCATACAAGTAATAAGAAGTATTTTTGTATTTCCTTTCTATGTGGTTTAATGGATGTACTGTGCTGTGTATTTGTTAAATTGTGTCATTGAACACTGTTTGTCACAGGTGTTTTTACTATTACCTATTATATCTAGTTAATAATGATCCAGTAACAAAATTTTCAATAGTATAGTACATATATCAGCAGCTTGTATTATTAAAGTCACATCTCAAAGCGAAAAAGCAACATCACATTATAACCAGTTCCATCTGGTAAGAAGCAAAGTGAATCCAGCATTTCATAAACCAAGAGATGTGGAGCTCACAAAAGAGCTGCTGCAATGCTCTTTCTGTGCAATGGGCTTCCATAAAGGTAGCTGAAATTGAGAGCAGTGCTTATACAGAGCAGAGCATTTCCTGGATGGACTCGAAACTCTCAAAATGTAAATAAGTGTGGAACTCAAACAGCCTATTCAGCCTCACAGTCCAAATTGACTCTTTCCTCGACTTTAATGAGATTCTCTACAACTGGAATGAGGGTACGAGATGGACATTACTATTGCGTCTTGCATGTGTTTCTCCCCATCTCTTGTTATTCGCTCATGTTTCGCTGTTGCAGAAAATGTACGGGACATCTTCAGCCAGACCACAGTTCATCACCACATTCCCTTCAACTGGGACTGTGAGTTCATCAGGCTACACTTTGGCCATGAACGAAACAAGCACCTCAACTACACGGAGTTCACTCAGTTTCTGCAGGTAAACTTCAGTTTGTGTTAAGGATTGATGTGATGTTGACAAACTTTCTTAGAGAATTTAGGATTTACTATTAAAACAGCAATCTTGGATGTGATTGGATATTAGTGACCCCATACGAGTATACAGGGAGTTTTAATATTTTGTTGTATAAAATGACAAACTGGGCTTCATAGGGATTTAATAGGAAAAGTCATTTAGGCCTAAAATATTGTGTATGTGTTCATAGAAACATACTGTATATGCAAAAAAGCTATACAACAAAATCAAACATGTGTAATAGCTAAGATGAGGTTTTTTTGGGTGTACATTAAAGGTCATGATGGAGTTTGGTGAAACTCTAAAAGTTTAAGGGGTTCAGGGCAATTACAAATATAGGAAAAAAAATTCTATTTCTTTCCATTTACTGCACATTTCAAGTGTGTTTTTCTGTGAAATGGGTCCTAATGATCACCTTCCTCCTGTGGTGAGGCATTTATATCCTGCTGAGGGACAAATGATAATGAAGTAAAGTGAACTAAGTGTGATACACAATATGAGCACTTGTGTTGGAGGTTCCATCTTTTTTTGTCTTCAGCTGTTCTGGAGGTTTGCGGTAGACCAGTGAGCCAATACTTCATGTTGTTTTTGCTTTATTGGTTGTCGCTTGTATCTTTCTGAGACTTCTGTGCTGCAGAAGCGCGATCATAGAGGAACTTGGGTTTGAGTCGAGGGCTGTGGTCTTAGACAGAAACTGGGTGGTCTGAGGGTTAGACAGGCTGCGCCCCCGCTGCAGCGCAGTGTGGGATCCCTCAGAGCACTTTGTGGTTTATCATACTTGACTTGGACTTCCCACGGGTACACCAGAGATCTGTGTGTATACAGGATTTCACCTAGTGTGATCAATATTATTGATTTGCTCTTCTGTCATGTACAAGTACATGTTTGTTTTGTTGTTGGCAGAGTATTACTTAATGTAAACAGTCCTTTAAGGAGCACAGGTCCATGTGTAGCTGTGACTGTAATTCAGTCTTGGTTCTGCCACCTTGTGGTAGCCAGACCTAAAACTTCAGTGAGTTCAGAGGAGTTAGCAAACTTGGTAAATATAATTCTTGGAGAGGTCGAAAAAAGTATTATCATAGGTTTTCAACAATATAATCAAGCAAACATTGTGAGAATTAATCTACAGCAACAATCCACTGATTAGGTTATCAGAACCAGAGCGTTAAAATGAAGCAATAGCTGAATATTGCAGTGACGTTACGCCACGATCCTCTGGTTATTTGCTATGAGCTTTGACAGCAGACAGTGACCTAAGGTCAGCCTCCCCCTGCATCCCTGTCTGATTGCATGGTTGTCACATTGAATCATCTTCCTGCAGACACACCTGCCGGCTGCCTCACCAAGCGCACTGCTCAGCTATGGGATCTTACTTTTCAGGACATGGTTTCCATTAGTCTCCAGAGAGACAGTGGTGATTACAAAAACCAGTGTCTGACACTGTCACATCTGATGACTTTCACATCTGTCCAACACTGATATCATTATACTTAGTTCCTCTCAAGTTCCATTTCACTGCTCACTTGTAATGCAATGTTCTTCATCACAGGAACCCTCTTTGCTTCTTTTGTCGTCTAAGCAATCTGCTCTCTCTGTTGCTGTAGGAGTTGCAGCTGGAGCATGCCCGCCAGGCGTTCGCACAAAAAGACAAGAACAAAAGTGGCACCATTACCGCCTTGGACTTCAGTGACATCATGGCCACCATCAGACACCACATGCTGACTCCATTTGTAGAGGAGAATTTGGTTTCAGTGAGTTGTAGAAAAAGTACTATATATTTTCAAGTCGTGCAGTTATTTAGCAGGTCACGAAAGTTTTAAAGAGGAATATAAAAAGATGGAAGTGAAATCGTCCTATAGAGAAGGAATGACTCTGGATCTTTCTATAGGCTGCAGGAGGCAGCACCTCCCACATGGTGAGCTTCTCCTACTTCAATGCCTTCAACTCCCTCCTCAACAATATGGAGCTTGTACGCAAGATTTACAGCACCCTCGCTGGCACCTACAGAGACACACTTGTTACCAAAGGTACTCCTGAGCAAATTGTCCTAATCGTCTCCTGACATGTGCATTTCAGATGTGATATGAAATGTGGCTGTTCGATCATTTTGGACTTTCTTAACAGAATGGTGTCAGTGGAACATTTACTGTAGCACTAAATTATGAAGGTAAATGAAACTTTTTAACCTGATAATCTGATCACCCCTCCTACATGTAGGTCTGTGTAACTGATAGTCATACAGTCACATCTGCTCCTCATTGTGTTTCCCACTGAGATGCAAACTGAACACTCTTCCTCTAATATTTCTCCATGGTTTTCCTCCGTTTAGAAGACTTTGTGCTAATAGTATTTGTAAATAGTTCATGTTCCTTCTTTTACCAAATAAATGGGATGGATGTAAGTCAAATGCTAAGACTTGCATGTGAGCTGTCAGTCTCCAGAAATCATATATAAATGCAGCACCAAAGAAATCTGAGAAAGAGGGCTGTAAATGTGGCGTTGAAATCTTTGGACTTGCCAGGAAAGTCTTTGTGGGCAAAGTCAATAAATTACTCCCTTCCTACCTTCAACAACTGCTATTGGGAAACTTTAGAGAAACAATACCTGATTGTAATGGAGCCTCTCAGCAGGAAACAATAAAAGACTGAATATAATGCTCATATAAAGAAAGAATTAAGCGTGTATTGAGAGAATACATGCTCAGTTTGTGTGCTTGAGAGTAAAGAAGAAGAATTGATTTAATAATTTTTTATATTTTTCTATTAAATGTCATGTTTTGCAGCAAAAACAGACAATGAACAGTTTTTGCAAATACTATTTAACACTAGCCTGCTGTAGAATAAATCTGAAGTAGATAACCCCTCTGCTCTCATAATGTGCTTCTTGTTTAATACGTCTCAAGTCCCATTTGCATGATAATGTTTCCTGTTCCCTTTGTTGCATTGTAGAGGAATTCGTTCATGCTGCCAATAAGTTTGGTCAAATCACTCCAATGGAGATTGACATCCTGTACCAACTCGTTGGGCTCCACTCTCACTCTGGGTAAGATTTAGTTGTTTTTGTTTTTTTTTTACTTTTGTCTATGTGTATTCAAAACATTAAAACAAAACCGTGTTCTTTTGATTCCACTGTGAATAGAATAAATATGTTACAGGGCTGTTTATAGGCTATAAAGATCTATACGAGTTATTTCTCCTACAGTTTAACAACAGTGGCTCCACTGGCTGATTTACAAGACAAACATAAAACATGGACGTAGACTTTATGATGCGTCAGGCCAGTGGGGAATGTTTGTGTGTCAAACATTTAGTAACAAAACACTTTCATATAGTTGTAAGGCCAAGGGCATTTATCCAGCTTTGTTTGTCTGTTGTTTATATAAGCTTAAATTAAAGTTGCAGTAACTTTGGGTTATATGCCAGTAAAAGTTCTGTGGAAAATCTTACATCACTGGCTGCTGCTTGCAGTAGATGGAGGCTTTTTCCTGGCCTAACTCCCTCACTCCCTGCTGTTGTGTGTTAAGGCGGCTGAACCATGCCGACATAGAGAGGATAGCCCCGCTGGAGGAAGGAGCCATGCCATACCACCTAGCAGAGGCCCAGAGACAGGTAGCCTGATTGACTCCTCTAATACACCTCACATCCTCCTGCCTTTTATCAAAGCCTTTTCCTCGTCTCCATCTGCCTCCTTCTAAGAAAGGAGCAAAAAGGGAGACTGTTCAGTGACTGAATTAGCAGAGTGCCCATGTTTTTCTTCCCTTGTGAAGAGCATTACTTAAACACCCAGATAAAAGTACACCAATTATAGTTATAGAAGAGGAATGGATTGTTGCATTGCACCTCTCCATGAAAGGCTCTTCCAATTTGATTCAGTATGGCCGCAGAAACACATCAGCTGCAATCACACATCTGAGAAGCTAATAAGAGCCTTTTATCAGTGTGGAGCTTGAGGAGTTTTAGGAACCTTTAGCAAAGCCTGCTAATGGCAGAAGAGGAGAGGGATTCAAGGTGGATTCTGGAGAACAAAATAGTTCCTGCTTCCACCGGATAACACGGCTCTATATCACGCTGTGGTCAGCACTTTCGGGCCACTCATGCTTCTGGGATTTCTGCTCAGAGGTCTGGAATCAGATTCCTCTGGGGGGAACACGGCGATTCTCAGGCCTACCCTTAGTGGAAGTAGGCTAATTGTTTAAGCCCTTTGATCAGGACCTCAATCTTGTTAGCATGCAACCCTCGCTGCAAGCATCTGGGAAGAGGAAAAGAGCGATCTGCCCTCCTCCCCTCTCGTCTGGTCTGGGAGAAGTTACTCACTGCCTCAACCTGGGTGCACACATAGTTTAACAGAGTCTCACTCAGGCTGTGTAATATTCATGTAGATACTTATCTGTACATGGAAAAGGCTTGTGGGGCTAATCTGTTCCCTCGCACCACAGTGAAAACAAAGGGGCTCCGCTTTCAACATCAAATAGCAATCCACAGATTAAGCAGATAAGAGAAAAATTATACATTGATATAAAAATAAAGTCGCTTTAGCTTGTAGCCTCCCACATGGAGTGTCTGTGGAAAACTTGGCTACAGGTTCACACAGTTATTTACTTTATCCAAAGCTCATCTGTCTGTGACATTTAATCCTGGCTGATGATGAATCAAACGTTACACCCAGCCACGGTCACATTCCATCAGCTTCCTGCGTTGTTGAGTACTCCATAGCATTTTTCTTTCTACAATGTATCTGGTTCGCTATAGTTTAATAGCCACCCGATTCACAGTTACTGTTCTGATCCCCTGTCTTTCTCCAGATTCATTTGACCACTGGTGTCTTTTTCTCCTATACAGCATGGTCACGAAACGTCTCGGCCCGTCTGGCTCCAGGCTGCAGAGTCTGCCTACAGGTTTATGCTGGGCTCAATCGCTGGAGGTGAGTGACATGTCTGCAGCAGAGCCCCCAACCCGCTGAGGGGTAACCTTAGCCGGCCAGACTGGCGCGTTGAGGCCCCGGGGCTGGCCATTGTGCTGTAGGGCGAGGGTCTGTGATGTGAGGCTCCGGCATTGTGCTGCCGTGCCACTGGTGGCTCCAGGCTGTCTTTGCAGTCGGAGCTTTGGAATGACACAAATCTTCCGGAACCGCACTCTCTGGAATCTCTGTATAATTACACTGGAAGGAACTGATACAAGGAACCTCTGACATAACTGCCCCTCAGATAGGAACAGACCCTCACTCTGTATGTGTGTATGTGTGTGTGTGCATGTTCTCTCCATGAACACGCACACACACATCAGTCCCCCTTCACCAGAGACCAGTTCAGGCAGGGTCAGAAATAGATGTATATCACAAAGCATATAGTAAAAGTGTCATGTCTTTGCGGCGGTAATGAGCTGTTTCACACCCTCAGTGCTGAGCGAGCTGTTTGCAAGTTTGTGAGAGGAGTCATTATAGAAACCTTTGATGTTAGACAAGACATCGCAAAAATAGCTGTGAGCAGGATGTAATGCAGCTTGTTGCAGTGCTGCCTCCCCAAACAGGCTCTAATAGATATCCTAAACCGACCTTAACAGTCTTTTTACTATTTTTATTCAAACACACCTCTGTTGTTCTGTCAGTGATCATTTTATTATGCAGCCTGCGCCTCAAACGTGTCTGCTGAGTCTTTAATAACAGGGCTCTTATTATCTGATCTAAGTAAAAGGTGATTTTACAACCCCAAATAAGTCGGGAGGCTATGGAAATGAAAAAGAAACCAGCAGGTTACTTTTAGTTGAGCTTCATTGACAACAGCATAAACACAAGATCATGCTTTATCTTGCCAGCTTAATTTTATTTGCAAATGTGCTGTACGTTTATTCCTCACATTCAGCAAATCAAACAAATATCAAGGTGTGCAACAGTAGGGGGTCTTTGTTTATTACATTTTGCATTTGTAAATGCTCCACACATTGTTTAATGGGTTAAGTGGGATCTGCAGACAGGCCAGTCCAACACCCTGACACTGAGACAAACACAGACCATAACAGACCCAGGCCTCTGGAGTTGTTGCTTATAACAGTCTGGTCCTTTTTTTATTTTTGTTTTGACCTGGAGGACTGATTCATCTGAGCACAACCCATGTTCATTCTGATTGATGATTCACCCCAGATGCCTCAGATGCCAAAGAAACCAACAACACTTCTGACATAGTAAAGATCTAATTTGCATTTTTGAATGTAAGTACATGTAGTGGTTGACAGAGGTTTGACACCATGTGGTTCTATCAGCTCTAGATGAGTGACGGTTCTTGATGCAGTGTCGTCTGAGGGTTCACGGTGTTCAGATTAGTTCTGAGCCCTTGCCCCTTTATGCACTGTAATATCTTCAGATTCCTTGAAGTTTTCATCTGTTTTGCACCGTAGACACTGAATCATCCAAACTCATTCTATCTTTTCTTGAGGAACATTGTGTGTAAACCTTTCAATAAATAACTGACGATCCTCAGCCCATTTTTTTCTCCAATTACAATCACCTGTTCATGTCACCTGTTCCACATTGTTTTTAATTATTTTAACTCATTACTAGTCTACTCTGCCCATGTCCTAACTTTTTCTTGGATGTGTTGTAGGCTAAACATGAGGAATAGATATACATTTGCAAAAAAAATGAAACTGACCAGACAAAACATGAAATATTTTATGTTGAGATTCTCTAAAGTCAATTTTAGTTTCACTGCTTTCCCTTTTAATGTCGGTTAATCAGTTTCCCTAATTTAATGGAACAAATCTATTTTTATATGGAAATAAAAAAAATTTGCATATATTAAGTAAAATGCAAATAAATGTGTGTTTTGCAGCGACTGGTGCCACGGCCGTGTACCCCATTGACCTGGTGAAGACCCGCATGCAGAACCAACGCTCTACTGGCTCCTTTGTAGGTGAACTGATGTACAAGAGCAGCTTTGACTGCGCGAAAAAAGTGCTGCGTTACGAGGGCTTCTTCGGATTCTACAGAGGTAATCCATAACAGCTTTTATAGTAAGCAAAAGGAGCTGCAGTTATTTGTGTAAGCCAACATGTGGTTCTCATGCAGAATAAATTGTCTGATGGGAAAGCATCAGGATTTGTCAGTGTGCTAATATCAGCAGCATGGTTTGCTAATTGATACCAGAAACCTTTGCCCTCCCTGTTCAGCAGTGAATAAAGCAACACCCAGGGGTTGCGTGTTCATTATCTCAATACCTAGGAGAGCTCCCTGAGGAAAATTGACCAGCAGAATTCATGTAGTGGCAGTGTCTGTTCTACCTCTGCCCAGGTGGTGATAATGGTGCTGAAGGGTTGTGATATACAACACTTTTACCCTCGGGCTGTTCATGTGAAGGAAGTCAAGAGTGCCATCTACTGCCACCTCCACCACTGCAGCTCTTTGTTGCTCTGATCTGCTTCACTCTGCCCTCCTTCCTCCTCTCTTGCACATGATAAGAGGGTGATTGACTCGGAGACAGACACGCTCGGCTGTTTTCTGGCCGCATACCAACAGCAGTCACTCAACAGCCCCTTCAGAAGTTTATCTGACTTGATGAAGGACAGACGGTGAAACAGTATGGTGGTTATCGCCACCGTAGCGATACCCCCCCCTCACCCCCACACCCACCCTCCCTCCACCCTCTCGGCCGATCTTGTCCATGACCACACAGCTCTCTCTGTTCCTCGCCAACAGTGGGATCAGGGCTCAACAATGCTGATCCCATACACACTAGCAGTGTCATATTTTTGGACTTTTTGTTCCATTTCAATAGGACCTTTGTGTTTTGGTGCATCAGATGTATCAGCCACATCTGTAAATATTTATGGGTTTGTTTTATGTGCCCAAGAACCCTGCAGCTTATATTGTTCTAGCTGTCAGTGGATGGATTCATTCAACAAAGATAAAAATGTGCATTCATTTCAAGCCAGAGTGTCTCTGTCTGTCAGGTATTCTAATGGTATCTATGAATAATATTTTTCAGGTCTCCTCCCGCAGCTCATTGGTGTTGCCCCGGAGAAAGCTATCAAACTCACGGCAAGTCATTCCACTGTGTAGCTCAGACTGTTCAAAAAGTTACTCTCAATGATTCACTGTGAATGAAAAACATGCATAGCGCATGGAAGAAATGCACTCTTTGCAATCAGGATGTGACTGCAACCACAAGTTAACATTAATGCCCCGCTATCAAGATTGAGATTGTGTCTCATCTGCCTTTTTTCTTGATGTCTTCCTTCTTTTTTTCTTCAGGTGAATGATTTTGTCAGAGACAAGTTCACCACACAAGATGATACCATCCCTTTGGCAGCAGAGATTCTTGCTGGCGGATGTGTAAGCATTACTTTAGTGATCTTTTAAATTCAGTCTGTAGATGAACTCGAAAACAAGTGCAGGAAAACTTTAAAGGCAGAAAAATATACACAATTGGTGTAGGTAAAGATGTGACTATTGCTTTGGTCTGGTACATTGTTTAGTTTATTTAGTTATTCATTTTTACATCATTTGAACTAATGAAACCTTGGTCGATCATGAGGTGATAATCTAGTATAAATGTATGAAATATTTATTCATTGTTATATTCCCAGATACTTACTTTATCTTTTAGTATACAAACATCTCCAAGTTAGAGAGCTTGACAATGCATTCCTTGAATCCTCAACCAAAAGATACATTTACTCACAAAAATACCCATGACCTCGCTGTGGTAAGCTCATGTTCAAGTACTTTCTGGGCTAGATAAGTGATTGAAAACAGGAAAAAGAGAAGGACAGTATTGGTGGAGGACAAAGTGGTAGATAGTAGATATTAGTGGAAGATAGGAGAAGTTTTTCACTTATACCGAAGAAATGTTTTAATCTAAAACGGAAAAGGACAGTGGGATGTGAGCTGAAGTAATGATTCTATTTGAAGACGCATTATCAGCATCTAAAGCGTTCTCTTCACTGTATCCATATTTTTACTCGGTCTCATTGGGGTAATTTGGTCACATTTTAAAATAAGGATTTGCTGATTTATTAACTGTAGAAAAAGTTTATTTCATCCTGTGTTATGAAGTCTTACATGGGTAACAGTTAACGTCCTTTTCCGACTATTGAATACTATTTCAGATGTGTTTTTTTTTTTTAAGAGTTATGGCTCATTTGTGCCTATTTGTGAGATTTTATGGGTGCTGTGGATTTAAGTTGTAATTCCTTCACCGTTCATATGTACTGGCTGGGCGGTGCTGAACTGAAACATGCGGGCTGTGGAGCAGAGCCTGCAGGTTGCTCACAGAGGGTCTGCAGGGTTGTGACCCCTGTCAGAGTGTAATTGGAGGAAGAGGCCCTGGAGGGTCCTGGATGAAGCTGGGTCTAGCTCAGTGTGATTGAGTTTGACAACGCTATACATAGCTGAGGCCTGGGACACTGCAGGCCCATGGACACAGTGCAGGAACCCACATAGGACAACAAGGATGTTTCCAATATACACTTTTAATTACTGGATGTTTAAAGGATATACACTTTTTTGTAGCTTATTCTACACAGATTAGAATCCAGTTTTAGCGCTTATTATGAAGTGAGCTACACTCATTGTATGAAAGTTTTAAGAGAGTTAAAAGTCTGCTTTATCTGAGGAATGGTCCGTTAAATTCTTTGATCATGAGAGAGTAACTGAAGATAAAAGAAGAGGGATGAGTGCATCAATCTTCAGAGGAACGGATATTCCCCGTCCACTTTGAAAATGGTTAAATGTGCTTTTTTTAGACCTGTGTTCGGATGTTTACAGATAAGACCCCTGCCCCTAATGTCACCAGCAGCCATCCTGGGGCCTGATTAGATTCGGGGAGGGGTGATAAATGCGCCTGAGTCAGAGGGTGCCTTGCCTCGGGGCATCGCCAGAGCCGTCCGGGTGATTCAGCGCTCTCCCCTGGGAATGGGGTGAACCGGGGAAGTGTGCGGGGCGAGGCCAGGCTGGGCCGCTCAACCTTCCACAGGAGGTGCCTGAGGGGCAGGGAGGGGGCAGAGGGCTGGTGCCAGGGTCAGAGCCTCCCAACCATGAGTCGGGGCTTCTCCTCACCCGACGCTTGCTCTGCCCTGACCCCAGTCGTCTTTTATCAATGCCTGCTTTTTCCTCCCCCTGTCAAGGCCGTTCTCTGACAATTTGAAAACGGATCAGGGAAAAAAAAGCATCTATTGTGCTGAAGTTTATTGAGATAATTTGAGAACTGCTTCAACGGAGAAATGCTTACACATCATTACCATCTTCACCTAAAGGTCGACCCTTACATACGCTGGTGGAAAGAAGTGTTTGAACACCCCATGTATTTGTGATATATTGCATTAAGAATCACTTCTGCACATGCTCTGTTCTGTTGAGGTCAAAATGTGATGTTTCAGCAAATAATGAAACACATCCAGGACATGACACGTTGAAACTGTCAAGAATTTTGTTAAGGTATTTCTTCTTGTTAACAATGAAAAAAATAATTTGCATTCATTTGTGTCTGTCTGATGCAGCCACACCTTTTCGAACACAAGCAAGATTTTTCTGCAAATATTTCATAATAATATTTGAGATTGTGTAAAATTTTAAGGGTATCTAAAAACACTTTTTCCCACTACTGTATAACCTCACCAAATCACAGAAAACATTAGTAGAAACACTCTGCATCATGACTGACAGCAGCACCAGCAGCAGCATATAAAGCACTCATCAGCTGTTTGCTTTTTCTTGCTGCGTCCTGCAGGCTGGTGCTTCCCAGGTGATTTTCACCAATCCTCTGGAGATCGTTAAGATCCGTCTGCAGGTGGCCGGAGAAATCACTACGGGCCCCAGGGTCAGTGCCCTGAGTGTTGTGAGAGACCTGGGCTTCTTTGGCCTCTACAAGGTAGGTCAGCACCTCTGAAGCACCATGAGGTCTGCAGCATCAACCTCTGTAAACTGTCATACAAGGGCAGCAGAATACGCGCTGTTGTCCGGACATACAAAACCAATGACGTTCACTTATTGTTTACTTCACTGTGTAGTTCAGCAGCAGAAGTTTCACGTTTTAAATCCAAAGCAAGAACTAAAACTTACCATTACTTCATACAGTATATTTTGTTTTATCTGCTCAAAGGTTTAAAAAGTTAATATAAATAAAACTGCTTAGCCATCCTAAAGTCACCTACGTATAAAAAAATAAAAATAAAACAAGCCTGAAATGAACATAGTATTGAAAGGACAGTGTCTGATGGCAGCAAGAGAAACAGTTTGAGAACATATTGAGGGTTTATGAAGCCGTGGAGATTAAGTGGAGGTGCAAAATAACCCTTGATCGAAAACATGAACAAAGCCTATGTTTTGTTATTGATTGTGTGAGTGTGTGTGTGTGTGTTTATAATAAGTGTGAATATGTGTCACTGTGAATCTATCTGAATCTTGACAATTCAGAGGATTGTATACATAATGAAATTGTAGGACTTGATTTCTGTAAATTAAGTGAAGACTAAAATAATTCTTGCACTTAATTCTATAAATTACATCTGCTGTGTACTGTGTAAATAAAGTTGTCATTCTACTTAATGGCCTCTTTCAGAGTATATAATTATAGGTTCTGTTTGGGCCTATTGTTGAAGATGCATTAAAATGTAAGTAATATTTTAATACGGTACCCATTTGACATAGACCTAGTTTAGCCACAGTATAGTGATAGATAGTTAAATCTAAAATAGTGTTTTATAAGATAGTTGTTTTGTATGATACTTATTTTATAAATGAATTCTAGATGTATTTGCAAATTTACAAGTCCAAGTAGGTGTCAAAAATGTAGCTGAGTGACAGAAATATAAGAATAAAGAAACACAAAATGAAAATACCAAAGTATAGTGATGTTTTTTTTAATACTGTAAGATATTACATACTACTTTACTAAAAAAAATGTTTGTATTGTATAATGGATTTCAGAATCTGAATTTTGAAGATCAAACAGCGATTTGCTGACTGTTTGCAATTTTCCAAAACAGTGTTTAACATGCAAAAGGTTCTGCGGCCAAGAACCAACAGCAAATTACTGAGGGATTATGCTCTGCTACTGCTCCTTTCCTTTTGTGGGTTTACTTACAGCACAAGTCATGTGTTCATAGTCCATATTTTAATGAGTAGCAGACAGTGTGTGGCTTGTTAAAAAAGCTGACTTCCTCTTGGTTGAAGCAGCCAGCACACTGGGGTCCATGTAACGTTTGTGCGTGATGGATTTCTCTCTGGAGGCCCGGCGCTGCAGCTCTGCCCCGAGGCTCTTTGGCTCCATCATCAACACTAAAACCCCCTAGTAGGGTGAATAAGACAGCGCCCAGACCACATTATCCCCAAGACAACCCCCCCCCACCTCACATCACAGCATCACCACCATGCACATAAATGCTCATATTTAGAAGGCTCTTTGTGTTTTTTGTTTTTTTTCGTCTGGTAGGGAGCTAAAGCTTGCTTTCTGCGAGACATTCCCTTCTCTGCCATCTACTTCCCTGTTTATGCCCACACCAAAGAGAAGCTGGCAGATGAGGACGGAAGGCTGGGGGCGCTGCAGCTGCTCACAGCTGGAGCCATCGCAGGTAACATCTGGAAGGCGCCATGTCTCTGGACATTGGACATTGAAAGTGTGGTGCGAGATGCTGAAAATTAGTAATCAGTTATCATTACTATAAGTGCTGATACTTTTGTTTTTAAATCTGTCCTTGTTTTTTCTGTGGCACTCTGAGATTCTTTGAATGAAAAGTGCATTACAAATAAAATCTATTCTTCTTCTTATTATTATTATTATTACTAGTCAGGAAAATTCACTGCATTGTATTTAAATGTCTCCTAGTCTGCTATAATGCACACATAACTATATTATTGTAATTGCTGTTGTTATCACATTTTATACCCATTATCAGTAGAATAAAAAGTAATTAGTTGTACATTAAACACAATTGAACACAGTTTGGTAGATCTGTTACTGTAGCCTCAACAGGTTACAATCCACCATTACACACACCAGCTCAGATTGCCTGAATTTCCAGCCATGGTCAACTATCTAACACTGCTTTATTCTTGGTGTCACTTATTCATTGTGCCACTGTAATGGACAAGCCCTCTTAAATATTGCCAATTGTAAGTCATTAATCACATTTCTATTTTCTACACCTGCCTTCCACTTTTTCTAGTATTCTAATTACATTTCTGCTTCTACTGGTGGTTGGAAGTTGCTTTTTCACAACATCTCCCATAAAAAGAACACAACAACAACAACAATGCTGGAGACTGTGTGTGCATCTTTTGGTCCTGCGTGAAGATGCAAACATTCTGGGACAGTATTATTCAGATATTTGAGAAAATATTTAACTACAAAATTCCAAGCAATCCTCGCATTGTGTATACTGGACTAACACCTGAAGACACAATTAACCCTTTAAGCGCCAAAGTCTATAATATTTCGACAAGCAACATAACTGAATGAAACAGACAGCTTTCTGAAATTTTTATCAAAATTGAATTATTGACAAGGACATTTACCTATTCAACATCTAAATCGTCACACGGGACTGCCTGAAATGTGACCCTCTGAGAATAAGACATTTTCTGGACGTTGTAGACAAAATATACTGGATGGAAAAGTTAATGTTCAGTCTTAGGAATAACGCAGTGAACAAAGATGGAGTAAATGGATTTAAGGACAGATCGAATAATTGTCAATGTAGTGGAATTACAGTAATGTTAAGTCCAACATCAGCATTAAAGCAGGGATTTGAGGAGCTAAACTTCTCAACAAGACTGTTAACAAGGCCAAGAATCCGCTCTTCTGTTACCATGGTAACAAAGACCTTAGGTATAATTTGTCAGTCGGTGCCAGTTGGAGGTTAGTTATTTAGTTAGTTAGCCTGTGCCAAACCTTTTTACGAATCTAGATCCAAATGAAGGGCTTCATGTTTGTCCCATGTACTAACCTTCCACCAAGTTTCACCTGTGCTGTCATCTTCAGTCATCCTGCTGACAGATGAATGGGATTGATCACATAACCTCCTTGGTGGAAACAATAAAAACACATCACGTTACTCTATAGATCCCCGTTTCCATCCATTTAGTCTCAGTGCTCTCTGTATATTGTCACTATAAAGCTATACCCATTTCAGGCCCTGCATGATGCTCCTGCTGGGTTAAGTAACTGATGCCTTCTGTGCATAGTGAAAGCGCTTCATTATCATCGCTCTAAAATATCTCCCAAGGTATACCAGCGGCTTCACTTGTGACCCCTGCTGATGTCATCAAGACCAGGCTCCAGGTGGCGGCCCGAGCCGGTCAGACGACATACAACGGAGTCATCGATTGCTTCAGGAAGATCCTAAAGGAGGAAGGTTTCAGAGCATTTTGGAAGGGCGCAGGAGGTAAATGCACACATATGCACACTCACTGCGCTTTAAGTGGTTTCCTGACTGGGAAATAAGGCTTTTAGTGGTGGCTGTAATTGTCTTGAAGCCGCTGGAGAAATATTAAATCCCACATTGTAATTTTCAAACTATGCTCCATTAGCTCGAGTCTTTAGATCTTCACCACAGTTTGGTGTAACCCTGGTGACCTATGAACTGCTACAGAGATGGTTCTACATCGACTTTGGAGGACAGTAAGTGCTTAATTTCGGTTCATACCTCTCATTTATCTATATCATGAAGTGCACCTAGCTTCAGTCCAACTCTCTCCTCAGTCGTCCTGCTGGGTCAGAACCCACTTCCAAACCTACCATCCAGGACCTTCCCTCTGTGACTCCAGACCACGTGGGCGGCTATCATTTAGCTGCTGCAACGTTCGCTGGTGTGGAGAGAAAGTTTGGTCTGCACCTGCCTAAGTTCAAGCCCTCTGGAGAGGTGACAATCAAACCAGCAGAGTCCAAAATGGAGCCGCAGCCCTCATAAACCATTACTATTTGTGGGCTGCATGCTTCCCGATTCTTAATTTTCCCTCTTTTCATTGCTCCATAATGGTTTTAAACCATGCTGAAATGCTTTTGAGCATTGTCTTACTTTAAATGCTGCATGAGTATGGCTTTTTGGTGTTTGCATAGCTTGCACAATTTATTGTACATATTGTACTTCTCTTCAGAGGGACATTATGGCATTATGAAGGATTGTTACTGCGTTTTTCTGGTGTGCAGAAGCTTTGGTGTGCATGTGTTACGTTTCAGAGACACAAGGATGTACAGATGTTTTCAAAGTGTTTATTTTGAAATCACGACCAGAGTCTTGGGAAATAATTTAAATGTATTTATTGTATTTTATTGAAATAAATCTTTTAAACTGTTTTTCCCTATTGTGTCAAAAGTACATTCTCAAATTTGCCACCAAGCTTTGAGATTCTTTAGGAAACTATCCTCCACTTACATTACAGATCTGGAAATCACTGAGCAGTTACAGCATACATGATCATCTCCTTAGGCATAGACAATACTCCCAGTATCTCGATCTCAACAGATGCAGATTAAGTGGAAACTGGCACATTATAGAAGTACAAATACATTTGGATTCAGGACTTTTTACTACTTTACAAACAAGTGAATGTTGAAGTCATTAAGTCTATGAGAGCAGAGACGACAGCCTGGGCTACAGTTATGAGATGTTTACATTCCTGTGTGTATAAATATGTGATTGCTTTACTACAACCTAGACGACATGAAGCACAGCTACAAGTGTTCTTCACGGATTGTAAATTAGTATGTGCAGTGGAGCACCTACCGTATTTGGCATTAAAATGTAACTCAAAATTAAGGCCAATGTTAATATGCGCTAAATAAAGTCAGGACATGCATTTTACAATCACGTTAAAAATAAACCTTTAAGGCATCTGGTACAAGAAAAGACAACTGTTAAGTGTTTGAGTATGGCTTCTTGTGGAAGTGTCTGTAATTAACAGCCCTGTCAATTAATCAAAGGAAGACTGGTGACGATCCAGCTAACAGAAGGAAAAGTCCAAATAAGATGTTTGCAAAGAAACGTATCCATATGTCTTTCCAGTCTGAACTTGACTGATTCCTCCAGTTTGTGTCCTATCAAAAGGGGCATGATATTAACAAGTGCATCACTGGTCCCTAAAACATCGCATCCATGGCAACAACATCAGGCGGCGAGACGCTGCGCTGCCAGCTCTTCTGCATCATCCCTGTTCTCGTTGATCTCTGCCAGCGTGCGCACAAAACGAGTCCACTCGTCGTTCTTTGGAACCGCAATTTGCTGTTGGGAGGAGCAAAACAGAGACGTGATGTAAATATACAACAGCCTTTAGAGAGGTGCGTCTGTAAAACACTATATTATGGCAGGTACATTTCAATATCTTACGATGTATATGGTGAAAAAAAATATTAAAATAGTTTTTATGTTTATTTCATTTACTAAAATCTTGAAAATCTTTTTGTAAATAATGCATGAAAATGGCTCAGATCTCAGTAATGTTAACAGATTATTATATGTGCATATAGGGCGACTCATCTACAAAATACACAGATAAATGGTTGATTCTCAACTAATAAGATGTTACAAATACCCACGTGTTACCATATTCTCACATGAAACCTACTCTATTTTTGAGGCCAATGGCTAAAATACATACTTGAAGAAAAGGAATTGTTTTAGATTTAAAAAAAAAAAAAGCTATTAAAACTAAACCCATTAATGTTACTTCTTATAATTATGTTGTACAATAAGTCACTGATCACTACAGTGTAAATTACAGCTGGTAAGAATATGAATCGTGTGAAACAATACGCCTACATGGTTTTAAAAATGTTAAAATTACACTCAAATCAGTAATTGAGAGGCGCAAAGCATCATTGCATCTGCTCACCTCTCCGACATCATAGACGCGAACTCGCCCGTCTGAGTCTCCCACGGCGATTTCTCTGCCAGAGGGAGCCCATCGCACCCTGTTGAGGGCTGGGTTACCATCTACTGTGATGCTGGCTGTAGGAACCTACAACAGCAAGACAGCAGAGTGTTGCATGGATTAAAATATGTAGTGTCTGTTGCAGAATCCACAAAGCAATGATAAACAGATGAACCAGGATATCAAGATGTGACGAGAACGATACCTCAGTGTCATTGTTGAGGTTCCACAGGTCGAGGTGGCCCACTCCGTCCACACAAGCGAATAGAGCAGGGTGAATGGGAGACCACATGACATCGTAAACATAATCTGAGTTGTCTTCGAATGAGTACAACGGCTTGTTGTTCTGCAGAAATGAGGAATTGGAGGGACAATTTTTTAGTTTCAGTATGTAGTATTTAGCGACATCTAGTGGTGCACATTGGACCGCTCTGTCCTCACTTTCCTCTCCCTTACAGTGGCTGCAGAAAACGTAAAAGTCCTGTTAGAGCCACCTGCTATAAAAAATGGAAAAATGAAGTCGTGCAAAAAAAAAAAATGGTGACCTGCCGCTTCTGTGGACATAAACGGCTTATTCAAAATGTAACAAACAGTCATATTTTCACTTATATTCCATTTCTGTATTTACATTCCCTTAAATTCCTGATCTAGTCTTGCATATCCAGATCTGCCCCCACACTGTAGATAGGTCTGGCACCCTCCTCTATCATTCTGGAGTAACACTAAATGTTATCTAGGTTGTTTGGTTAGTTCTGCAACAGTGCATTTGTAAAGTGATGTCAGAGGAGACGTTCTTTTGGTTGGATGTGTGTAGTTTTAAAAGAACTAAAAATCACTAAATGCCAATTTACAAAATCATAACTACTTCCTAGTTGGACTAAGACTGATTATTTTCTATAGCACTTGTATAGCACCGTGTGACTAAAATCTTTACAACTAACAAAGTGCCTCAGTTTCCAGGCTGTGTCCAGGAGGGGGACGGCGGTTCCTTATGAACACACCTTCCATGACCATGTGACATGTAGACAGAGCCATCCTCGCTGCCCACTATAGCATTTGTTGACAACTTTAATTTAATTCAACATTAAGCGATCGAAGTAGATTTTGAAGACACCTACGCAGGATGATTCAGAGGTGAATAATGTAGACGTTATTCACCTTCCTTTTCCCTTTCATTCAAGGTGCAAGAAAGATATGCATCTGCTGTCAGCGTTCTTTAAACTGTTCTGTAGTATCTAATTGCCAACAGATACTGTGATGTCAAGTCCAAACAATAACTGCTCCTTAATTTCTTTGACAGTTCCCTCTGGCCAGTCTTTACCTGTGCTTCACCAGAATTACAAAGGATCTGCTTTTATCTGTCTTATACTATAATGAACATGGCTGTAGGCTCTCATTCTTGTTAAATTATAGGACCGAGTTCTTTTGGTTAAACTTTGAAAAATAATATGATAAACACAAGCACAAACACAAATGGGGGGGAGAAGAAACTGATGTCCTACACACAGATGACTCATCTGACCAAAACAACATCTAGAATTTAAATTAAGGCCAAAATGAGGGGTAAAAAAAAAAAAAAAAAGTTTTCCTGTTCTTCTATAATTTTTCACAAATATGAGAAAAACATCTTAGTATTTCAATAAAAAGTCACAATATTATGAGAATAAAGTCTACATGAAATTTCTTATTAGAAATTAAGACGTCATGTAGGATCAAATAATATAATGAAACAAAGACAGCATCGTTATATTTGTCACATACAAAAAGGAGCTGTTGGGTTCAGACCGCTGGGTTTGGCTCAGCTGGTAATTTTGCTCAAATATTCTTATAATATTATGCTTTTTTGGTACTATCTTTCTTGTAATATGACTTTTCTGAATTGTGGGACAAAAACCATTCACACCTTAGTGCTCCACAGCTTGACCGTCCAGTCGAATGAAGAGGTAACAAACAGGTGGGAGAAGTCCAGGGGTCCTGCAGCTGTGTGGCAGTGGATCCCTGTGATGGGCCCGTGGTGGCCCTCAAACATCTCGCTGATGCCCGCTTTGCTGTGAAAAACACAGATGAAGTGACAACGTATGATTCAGTCAGGCTTGGCCGATGTAATTTTCTAAAACACACCACTGTTTTGTGACGACCTGCCGTTTAAATAAGGTTGAACAGAGTCAGCAGTTACGGATGGAGAGATAATCTGCAGGTTTAACAGTTGGTGTCCATTTTTGAAGACTTTACATCCAGCGTGAAGGAAAGAAACAGACAGATGAATGACTGCTGGACGTATTCACGTTAATCATTTACTTATATCATGTGATTACCAGCAGGGTGGCAAAAGTGTCTGCCACGCTTCAACCACATGTTGCAGAGCTGTTACCCAACTGAGGCTCCGATAATTAACGTAGAGAGGTAAATACTCAGCATGAGTGATGCTTATGCATTATTAACTGCGATGAGAGTATCATACCATTGTAAATGAGGTGGAAAATTATTCCTTCAATTACAGAGGTGATTCTGCTGAGCAAAAACTAGCAGCTATCCCCTCTCTGTGGTGTCTGGGCTTACTGCAGGACAGTTAGACCTGGGCTAACGCGTTGCTCAGTGGCAGCTCTGATTTAAGCCACATTTCTCTGCCAGAGGACCAGAGCGGAGCCCAAGTCTCTTAAATGAGAACATTGTGGGATGAACTGCAGTTTTAATTCTCCCTGGGACAACCGACTGTAAACAAACTCTCTCAGCCAGAGAAACATTCTAAAAAAAGAAGAAAAAAAAAGGGCAGGGAAAAAATGATTTGTTTCCCCTGCATGTGTGCCCTGTTTATGTTGAACAACCTTTACAAACACAACTGACAAGCGGAAAAGAAAAACAGGATGACTGGGCAGGAGTGAAACCTCAAACACCGGGAGATCAAGTGTTGGATTTGCGTAGCATTGGGAAGTGAGTGGGTTATATTTATTTGACACACGGTCCTAGGTGGGCCTAACAAACTGCCTCAGTTTCCAGGCTGCGTCCAGGAGGGACGCTGGGGACGTCGGTTTCTTATGAACACACCTTCCATGACGACATGACATGTAGACAGAGCCGTCTTCGCTGCCCACCACGAAATTGTTGACATCTCCAAGAGGGAAAGACATGGAGGTGACAGCTACAGCTTTGGACTGCTTGAACACCAGCTCCATGCTGTCCTAAGGAGGGAAGGCAACACAGAACATCCGTAACAAGCTCCCTCCTCTGGCTTTATGTTAACACACGCTGTGCCAAGCACAACCTATAAAAATCACTTGACAGTTTATTAATGCATAATCTAAATTCAACTAGCACATTATAAAAAAACTGAAGTTTGACATCGTGGTCTTGGCAGCACAGATGAAATGACACAGCTAGCAAAGTTAATTTCCTTGAGAGTGAAAAATGAGTTGTAGAAAAAGAAAAAGAGTAAAGTCGGGAGGAAATACCAAACTGGAATGCTAAAATGAGACAGTCAAGCCAAAATCTTTGACATTTCGCATGAATAGGGGTGGCAGAAATGTGTGAAATGTGAAGACTGAAGAAAAACATATTATACAAAATATAAAAAGTAAGTCCAACATGTGCAGATGTGCTTTAATATCAATGCAGCAGTAAATTTTTACGGTGAGTATAATCACTGGATGAATTCATTGAGAAAAAATTATGGCACACAACTCTGAAAGAGAGCTGCACAATACAGGACAAAGACCAACACTGCAGTAGTTTTAATGCAAACAACCGGTTTCAATGCATCAAACACATATCTAGGTGAGTGCTGTGACAATACTTCTGAAGAGACTTTAGAGCAAATGAAAGTTGTCTTAAAAAATGTTTGACTCTCCGTAAAGATACTGTGAACAAAACACCTTTTTCTGGTCAACATTATCATTTCTTATTCTTTGCTGATTTTCAGTCTGTGTTTGAGTTAATTCTGTTATTTGTCACTGCATGTCACCACAGTTTGACAACTGTGTGCGATCATGATGCTAAACATAACAATCCATTGCGCAGGCTGACACTGAACACATTACCTGTGGCTGGGAGAGCATGTCCAGGCTCCAGGAGCACATCTTTCCATCAGTGGAGATGCTAATCAGGTTGTGGGCGTTCTGGGTGCCCACCACATTGACACAATACACTGGGTGCTGCAACAACAATAACAACAACAACAAGGAGAAACCTTCCTCTTTTACTCTATTTGTATGTTGGTCTAAATACAATATGTATAGTTCTGTCTGTATGTTGTACCGTATGTGCTGCTGCTGACAGGGGAGTCCTCTGCACCGGAGTCCTCTTGTTGCTCCTGTTGTCCCACAATACAATCTGCCCTGAGTATGTGCCCCCCACCACGACATTAGGGTGGAACTTGGCAAATGCAGCAGACATGACAGCAGACTGTCAGAAAGAGAGAAAGGACACATTTATATAGAGACAGCTCTGCGACAGGTCTCCACTCCTGTACCACTGTGTCACATCCGAACACACAGACTGAGTCCATGTACACCACAAGACTCAGGGACTGTTTTCTGTGCAACAAATGATTTTATTGCACAGAAAACAGTGCTGACATTTCTGACATTACAGAAGATATCTTAATATTGCAGCTGGTGTGAAATCAAAACAAATGAAAGATGGAGTTGCTAGAGCTGCACCAATATACATCGACCACACGTTGGTATTGGCTGATGTCTGCTTTTGATTTCACAGACCGATCGACAAATAAGATGACATTCACCGATGGCAGTGGCTGATGTTTATGGGTTGTTTTATAGTAACTAAAATACATTTTGAAAATCCAAACATTGGGTGATGAACAACTGAAAGAGTTTAAAAACAGTTAATTTATTTTTTGTAATGACATTTTTTCCCCCATGCACCAAAGTTAGAAAAAAAATTACACCAGCAAACAAAACAGAAGACATTGGTATCTGATCGGATTTTACAATCAGTGCATCCCTAGTGATTATATTTGTACCAACCACTGTTTGCACAATGTTCACTGAACTGTATTAAGCATTTTACACAAACAAGAAAAATAGCTAACCACTAGACAGAACAGTATCAAATCATGTCTAGAGACCATTAATCTGAACATGAGGCATGTCAGTACGAATGTGTTATTTTAAGATTCATTACAAACTTGTAAAGAATTGTTCTTTCCATCATTCCCAAAAGGCAACTAACCACTTAACTACCCGCCCCCCCCTTTTTTTTTCATGGATGACAGTGCAGGAAAAACAAACCTCGAGGCTGGTCAAAAGGATTATTCATCTTTATTTATGTCTTACGCTGAAAGACAAGATTTATGGGCTTTACGGCTATAGACTTTGGTTTTTAGTTGGATTACTACAAAAACTGACACACAATTAAGATGAATAAGGAATGTCTTATTGGGAGCAGAGTCTGAGGCACAGGGAAAATTTCCTTCACACTTCTGTTCAGTTTTATTCATCAGAGCGATATGCCTGCATCTACATCCGTTCTGGAAGCAACATGTGGTTCTACTCAACTTGTCTTGATCTCTGAGCCTCGGGGCAGGCAGTGTAATAAGGCAGGAGTGAGCAGAGGAGCTAGCTTGTCTGAACACAGGGCCCTTGTTTAGATGCACATGATAACCACCCCTGCCCAAAACACTTAATCCCGCTGCACTGCTCGGATTCCATTCAGCTCTTGCGCCACAGGTCTTCTGCGGCGCCTCACGCACATGTGTTTGTGGATAGATGTGGTGGAGGTGGATGCCAGGCTGGTGAACTCACAATGTGGATGTACGTAGGAGGCTTAGGTACATAGAGGGGAGGGGAGGGGGGCATGGTGAGCAAACTGGTTGGTTGGCAGCTTTCCACGCTTGTCATGGAAGAAGCCACCCGTGAGGATGAAGGGGAGAGAGGGAGAGGAAGAGGGAGGGGGGGATTAAAAAAACAGAGAGCCCAGTTAGGTACCTGACAGTGGAAGACGTACTCCGGCGTAGCCTTCTTATACTTCATGTTCCACACTAAGGCCACACCGTCTGGCTCGTGGGGAGCATCCTCGTTGTTGTTGTATGAGGCAACCAGAAGTTCAGGATACTGGTGACAGAAAAATCAGCAAAATGAATGTCAGGGGAAGGCAGACACCCCCCCCCCC
>JAPQRQ010000015.1:22581121-22591767 GCA_037367365.1 Apogon talboti
ATGGGATATACTGTGAAGTCTTATTCATGTTGTGGTCATTCTTTAAAGCTACACATATTCTTCTATGGATCTCTTCTGCCACCTGCTGTTCACAACATGACAGTGGTCAGACACCTCAGCTCTGCATGATACTGAAAAAAACAGTATTAAGTCAAGCAGTGGAAAAAAAAACATTATTTTTTTATCATTTATTACTAATATGTATCGTCCTGGGTCTGAGGAGGTTTAATTTGCAGGTGACTGAATTCACACTTTCCTTAACCTTTATACACACATTTCTTCAGGTTCAGAGAGCAAGAAGTGAAAAGACAGGTTAGGCACTTGAAACATCTGGTTGCAGAACTATTACTATTACTTTGTTCTGTAGCTTTCTCCTTCTGAAGTCTGTATCATAAAGCAAGAGTAAGGATCTCCTCCTGTTACGCTGTTAGACAAAGCCTAGTAATCGAAGTCAAGTGGTATGACGAATGTGCTTATCAACTGGCTTTGTCAATCTAAGGTTTCTGATTCCAGGTTCATAAAAGAGCCAGCCTTGGCTCCAAATGACCAGTCACAAACATGCACTATAATTTTAAACATTTATGAGGAATTAAAAAATTTAATACAGGCTAAAAGCCATCAAATTTATGCAGCCTAAGCCAGAAAGGGAAGTTGGCACTAAGCTGCCAACTGTGGAAATTTTTATTGTTAGAAGTATTGAAACATTAAGACAGAAGTACATCTGATTATAATTGTGTAGTCTGTTAAATTAAGGGATCCTTAGACAACTGAGACAATTTCAATTTTAATTTGTTAAACAGTCTCAGAATAACTAAAAATCAAATATAATAACAGAATACAAATTGGAAAGTATGCTTAGTGTCAAATCACATAAAGGTCTGTGTAACACTGACATCCATCTATCCGCACCTTTTTTTGTCTATTGCAACTTTGCACCAGGAGCCAAAGGATAATTTCTCGTTGAATTGATTGGTCAGTACTGGCCAGTAGGTGGTGCTCTGACAGATTTTGATCCATTATGTTGCACATAACCTGCTCCAGAGCAGATTAGGTTTGAAGGGTAAGTTACCCCACTAACCGCTTAACTCTCCTTCATAATGAAGGCCCTTGGCCTTCAGCAGTGTATACAGGAAATTAATGTGTGTTTAAAACATTTTCTTAAACTCCTGCAGCATTGTTGAAATAGATGATAATCACCTGATCTGAGGTCAGCTTATTAGACTGGACAGTAGAGTGTATTCCATTGTTTAAGATCTATTGCTTTGGGATTTTGATGAACAAAATCTGTGTGGATGTGAACGCCCCCCCCTCCCCCTCCCCAACACTCTATAACCTTCATTGTTGAAGCTGAAATGATGCAGTTTGAAAACAACTATTCTATAACAAGGACTGTGCCATGAGGAAGCTACACTAGGTGTATAAGTGGATATATGAAATGAACATAGAGCCAGTATGACACATACCAACAGGAACTTCTGCTATGCCCATGCTCTGTAGAAGAGCTTCTGCTTCACGCCTTTTTTTCTCCAAGTCTGAGTCATCCTGATGAAGTACAGCATCTTTCAACTGGTCTGCCTAGAAACACAACAATGCATACACTTTTAATGCATTATCCCAACAAAATTACCCATTGTCCTTTTATTTTACACAACCACTACTTATTTGCATTTGTTATCCATTCAGGTTACAAACAACTCTATAAGCAGCTGTTCATCAGTGAGAGCTTCTGAGTCTGATTAGAATAATTCAGCACCTGTGAGTGAAACATCTTTACATGTTCAGGTACAAACTTTACCCTACAGATACCATTAATAAGCAATCTAGTAGTGACTGAATGTACACTGCAGCACACTCCGAAAACACTTTCAAAGTAAATAGGGTGTGTAACTCTTTCATTCTATATTATTTTTATTTCATACTGGCATCTTCATATTAAGGGTGACACCCAGGCATAACTACCTATTTTCATATCTTCTAGTGAAACTGTATGTGAATAACCATGGTGATACTTGAGATAAAAATGAAAACAATTTGTTAATAATATTTTTTCTTGAAACACAACTTTAAGGATTTTTAAAACCTGCGTACAAGCAATTAACTCATCTGTTTTAATTCAACATTAAAAATTGCTTCAATATGACTGAATACAATTAATGGGGAAAAAACATAACTTGCATGAGGAGAAACATATTGAAATGCTAATTCAGAACATGTAAAGAATATTATCTTACCTCTTTCTTCTTGCGTTCCTCCTCCTTTCTTTTCTTCTCCTCTCTGATTTGTGCCAAGCGCTGCTTCTTTCTTTCAAGTTCTGCTTTTAGCTCATTTTTGTCAGACATGATGCTCCAGCTGTAAACACAAAAACAAATTCCTCTTTATAATAAATTGGTAAACATTACAATTTTATGCAAAATATACATCCTAAAATACGCTACTGTCAGACTATGTCCAC
Source organism: Apogon talboti (assembly GCA_037367365.1). Lineage (NCBI taxonomy): Eukaryota > Metazoa > Chordata > Actinopteri > Kurtiformes > Apogonidae > Apogon > Apogon talboti. Next base: position 22,583,574 of record JAPQRQ010000015.1, read on the forward strand.
AATGTTACTGCACAGCCTTTATTAATGCCCTTGATGCTGATGCTCTCAGCTTCAGTACCATCAGCACCATTGCACTGAGACAGCCAGGACAATGACTTCAATAGGCCCACTGACTGCACAGTGCCTCGCAGATAATTCGATTACATATTTTAGCGATGAAGCTAATTAAATCATTGATCCACATGTAAGTCAGCTGAAACCATGACCAGTCTGTCCAGTCATTGTCAGTTAGCTAACAGAGCCCCACCCTGCAGTGACACACCTGTTCACCGGGTTTGTTTAGGACGGTATAATCTATAATTCTCAGCCACACAGAAGAGGTCCTTTTCGGCTTATTGTATAGATTTTAACAGTATATGGATCAGCTAAGTTAATATGATTTTATATTCACTCTTCCTCTTCGTAGCTTCATTGAAAACGTTGTAGTATCTGATCGGCCTGCTAGCTAATGTTAGCCTTCCTTATTTTGTTAGTTTAGCCATTCTGATTAAAGCATATATGTAGTAGTGACCATATACAGATTATTGTGAATTCTGTTTAATTAACGATTTCAGATATAATAATCTATTTTCACAACTCCACACATTATTTCTAGTTAGAGATTAACTGAGCATTATTGCTTAGCTAGCCTGCTACAACAATTAACGTTTAGCCGGTCTGCAGCGCTGTCACGCGTTTTCAAAGCAGCCGATCTTAAAGTAAACTACGAAAATTGGGCTACAAACATAGCGGTAATATCAGTTAACGTTATAATTGTGGGTTCTGGTGATTCATATCGAAAAGAAATGTTATTAACAAACCTTAAACCAGGTTTTCAACCTGACACCAAAAGCCTTAAGCTAACACAGCCAAAACAAACGAGCAGCGAACCCAACTACGGATCCTGAGAAGGGTCAGGAACTGGCATTTGGTTTTTGACGTGGCTGTGCTGCTGCCATCTCAAGTCAGGCATGGAAAAATTCTTTTCAGCAGTGTGTCAGCACTTAAAAGTCTAATCGGCCACACATCCGTCACTGCCTGTCATAGTTAAAATGGAAGTAATAACCACTTTGTCTTTCAGTACTTTTGTTTGCTGTATTGTAAGGTGTCCTTAGGTGGTAAATAATTTATCATTATTGTTATTATCATGAAGTGGTATTAATAGCAGTAGTAATATATCATTATTACTATCTTTTAGTTTGTGGAGAACGGTAGAAGTCTTCTTAACACCAAACTTTTATAATGGTAGAATTAACACTCATGTTATTATATGGTGTTAGTTAAAAGTGAATTATTTAGTGGTTGTATTTTTTTGTTAGTGGTATATTATGTTGCAAATAATATTATATGTGAGTGGCATAAATACACAAAGGCAACTTCACAGTAGTCTATTCCAGAGTGTGATTACTCTGAGTCACAAATGAAAACACGTAACATTGACTGGTCAAATTCCGCGAATAGTTTCTCTTCAGCAGTAATTCATCAGCCTGTAATAATACATTCAAGGACGATATGATAGTCTGCCAGTACATTTATTGTAAAAAAAAAATATGCGTTATGATTATCTTTCAAAACTTCAGTTATTAGAACATAGGTGAAACAGAGAATACAAACTTTTTAAAGTATTTGCACAGCCTTTTCTTACATTATCTGAATAGTAATTATCAATATATCATTGTGCTCATATATCAGAGAAAATAGCACAAGCTCTCAATACCAGAAAAATGAACCACTTAAGTGGAGAAGAAGGAATGTAGTTATTCAGCAGAATTCGATTACTTCATTTTAACCAGTGTAGGTTTACATACATTCAGCAATGAGACAGAATAATCTCTGGGCCAGTTGACATTTGTAATCAGCTGTGTTGATCATCTGATTTATTGCTCCGTCTCCTGATGTCCGCACTGGCCTCAGTTTCAGTTCCATCACTTAGTTGACACAGGCCTGGACCGACTTTGGTGTTGTCCTCACCTCCCCCATCGGTATGCAGAAAATGTAAGATCTGGTCACTGGGGCGTTTCCAAGATGTTCGAGTGGCAATCCAGAGGATCAGTGCCCCAAAAACCACCAGGAGGACTCCAAGAACATTCACAAACACTGCCTCAGGGGGAGAGTCTTTATACTTGGGGTCTTTTCTTTATGATAAAGTAGAAAAAAATAAAGTCACTATTACTCAGCTCAGTTATATGTTACATCAAACTATTGTCTAAATCTCAATTTCCTTCTCTTTGTCTCTTACTTACAGGCCAAAAATGAGTTTCTCTGTGATGCCCATGAGTGCCACGCCAATTACACTAGCAAAGAGTAAAAGACCACTGTAGACATGAAGGGGCATAAACGCCGCTCTCCAGGATATGGGTGTAATGGGGATCAAGTACATGCCAACTCCAAGAATAATCTGTTCATTGAATCAAAAACAACCTGTCAGATATAATTGCACTAACAAGACTTTTTGGCTAAACGTTTTAGCAAAGACCAGGAGTAAAGCAGTCATTTTCTGTTATTACAATCTGACAAGACAGCGCAGACTTCTGATAAAGCTTTGTCAAACTTTATCAAATGTATCAGACATGCAAATCTAAAATCAAATATCAAAATATCAGCAACTGCATCACAAAGCCAACTCTTGATTTCTTTAGAAAAATCAACGTGCTTTACCTGTAGCCAGTACAGTATCACAGCTGTCAGACCCAGCCAGCTGTGCAAACTGTACATGTTGGGGATTTTGGCAGCATTGTGGAAGTCGAATACCGCTACCATCGCAATAACGGCACAAATAAAGGCCACTATGTTCAAGCCTGCATGGATGAACTTCATCATCAGTTTGCTGCAGTTCCAGGTCCATGGGAGTCTGTATACGATTATGGCTGAAAAAGAAGGCCGGTCAGTGTCAGTCAACTTGTGATGTGAATTTCTATCCTTCAGGCTTAAAAATACACTCAAATGTATATTGTTTCGGGAATTTTTAATAGTTAAATAACTAACACAGTAAATCAATGAGAAAGTCTTGTAATACAAAAGAAACTCAGTACCTTAATTAATGTATTGTACTCAAGACTGGATTTAAGGTCCATTGTTACACATATATATACTTCTACTTAACAAGATCTCAGAGGAAAATATTTTGCTGTGACATTTGTGTGACAACCTTTGTCACTTGTCACACACCAGTTTTTCATCCTGTCCAATGAAAACCATGTTAGTGATAACCTCAAGGATGAAATGTTCCTTCATGGGCTGAGCAAACATTACTCCTTCTTTGGCTAAATAAACTTTGGAGGAAAAGGAAAATGCACTGTCATGAAGCTGAAAAAATGGCTTTTTTGTTGAGCTTATTAAAAGTCTGCATTTTTGAGATAAGGGCACCTGGCTTTCAGTCAAGTAAAAGGTCAGAATACTTGTACAAAAACGGATGCAAGACGTTAATCCTTAAAGACCTAAACAATAATACCAAATATATCTACTGATCTGTTTAATAACTTATCTTACCAATACATTGAAATACTGAAATTCAGGTAAAAAGCAAGTTCTCACATTTTCACTGGTATTAGAGGCTCTGTAGAGCATGGAAACAGTCACTGTCACAACATTGATTCAGCAAGAAACTCATAGTTTAACAAATGACAGTAGCTGTAGATGCTTATTTTTAAAGTTCAGTTGATATATGTAGCTGAAAATGTCACTTTTTCTCTGTTTTGATACAATAATCTTTGGATTTACGCTGAGTTTTTCAGAATATTAGTAAACTAAATATAGCAAAATACCTGATTTGCACTAAAAAATGCAACATACTGAGGATGTTATTGTAATAAATGGTGATAAATCACTTAAGAAAGGTTAGATGTTGAGAAAAATTAATTTGGAAGTCATTACAAAAATAGTTCTAGGTCTTTAAGGGTTAAATTGAAGTTTGTTGACTACTTCTAAAAGTGCGTAGGATCATCTACTAGCTACACCCCCTTGTTTTGTGTAACTCACATCCTCTTTAGTCTGGATGATGACATTTCCCCCCTGAGATCAACTTAGTATAATAAAAACCGTCCTCTCACCTATTCCCTGCAACAAAATAAACCCAGTGACTATCAACACCGGATGCCAGTTGAACTCGGCCAGTCCTCCATCCCAGGCTACACCTTCCTTAAAGTGCAGGACCCATACGAGCACGAATATGACGGAGATAAAGCCGGCGGTGGCGGCGGCGGACAGAGTCAACAGGAACGGCTTCTCCATGTCCTCAGGACGGGCTAGGATCTGCAGAAGCAGCTGTCGTCTCCACCACAGTCATCTTAAGTGGAGACTGAAGAGGACGGACCACGGTCACGTGACCCAGGGGGTGTTTATGTTTGGATGAAAGGCCTTTTGTAACTTCTGCGGCTATACTTCAGACTATGGACGTTACATGGGTATTATTTTTTCTCCCATTTTTCGCTGTCACCTCCATGTTACAGTAACATAATCCATGGTTTCAAATGTGCAAAAAGTGGATAAACCATGCCTTAAGTAATATCTTAAGTCTGCAGCATGCATGTATCCCTTATATATTATGGAGGCCTTTTAACTCACTGTCATTTGTTTTGATTGACATCCCACAATTGGGGGTAGAAATATTTAGATGCTTTATTAAAACAGGCCTCTCAAACTGTGCAAATACTGCATTAAGTAAATCTGCATTTAAGCATTTTTTAAACAAATGTATGTAAGTACAAAATGCACTTTTAGAATAAAACAAAAGTGCTCATGTGCAGTAACATGGGCCTTGACAGTGTTAATTTATGTAAAACAGGGGTGTCAAACATATGGCCCACGGCCCAAAAATAGCCCATCAAAGAGTCCAATCCGGCTCATGGGATGATTGTTTTTAGCATATTAATTACTCAGAAGATATTAACAGTCAAGGGTGTCACTAAGTCTTGACAATTTGTTTTGATCATAAAGTTAAATTTTAGCTCCTGATGCCTGTTACCAAATGTTTTGTGCCTTGTACATGTGTAAATGATAAACTGAGGCATAATATTGTTTAAATGCACTTATTTTTCAGGTTGTTGAGGTTATTCACATTTTCATAATGTCATTTTTTTTTGTACTAAAACATAAAAGTTTGGAGTTATTATTTATAGGTTATGGTGCCATTATTCTAGTGGTCTGGCCCTCTTAAGATCAAGGGCTGAATGTGGCTCCTGAGGTAAAATGAGTTTGACACCTCTGATAAAAACTGGCAGATATTATGTAACATATGTTGCTTTGACTTCATATTACATAAATGTTTATGTTGTATTTTTATTGCTTTTCATGTCTAAGGTTAAGTTCTAACTCCATATAGTTCATTCAATAGCGACGTGTCAACTTCATGTGCTTGTGATTTGAAAAGCAACTGAGAGTAGTGGAGCTAAAAGTATAATATTTGTCTTTGAAATGTTGTAGAGTAGAAGTAAAAAGCTGCATTTTTGTACCAAACTTGCAACTCCAGATGCACACACTCATCTAAGAAATGTTCAAATAAATATTAGAAAATGTATAACAAATATGTATAACAAAATAGAACTTTTATTTTAGCAAAAAAGTTTTAAAAATACACGAACAGTTTAAAACAGCTCACAACCTACAGTGATTAAAAAACCTTGTGACAAATTATACACTGTATTTCAAACCAAAGAAATAGAGACACAGTGATCCATATTTATACAAAACAACAAAAGGCTGTTATTTTTTGGGGTTTTTTTCTCGTAACCACAAAATTCTTTCCATAATCGTTTACGTCGCCTATTCCTTCAGAGCCTCCAGTTTGTAAACATGGCAGCAGAAGTTGGTATTTTGCTGTTCAATGTGAACAATCGTCTCTTTGTCAAAGAACAGCTCATGTCGATACGTCTGTAACAACAGGAGAGAGCACACATGAATCCATCCAGATACTTCAGTGTAACATGGGTACAGGTGTGTGACTGGACTGAACTCACCTCATCCCAACGTTCAGCCAGTTCAACCGTCCGTAGTAACTTCCCGCTCTGGTTGTCATGCAGCTGGATGTGCGCTATTCCTTGCTCCTCCTCTCCATTAGTGACCAATACTGTCAAAAGGTCCAGCTCATCCTCATATTCCACCAGTCGGAAAGTCTGAGATTAAATCAGACTGTGAATTACTTTTATCATAGTTTTATATATGTAAATCCAGCCTGTCACATATATTATTTAAGACATACAAGCGACATCTAAAGGTGAAATAAGTAATATTCAAGTGTGCTTGTGTGGAGACTGTGCTGGAGTCTTTGTTATGGTTATTTAACATTATTAGTAAATCCAACCTGAGTGTTCTATATAGAAATCAGTGTACAGGCTGTTATCAAGAATATACACAATCACAGCAGCCAAGAAAGGGGTTTATTTTTTAAGATAGGTCACAATTCATTCACACATTAGATATAAGAAAGTGATTAATAGTTGTAGAATTCTTAAGACCTAAAAAAGCATTATCAAAACTTAAGTGATATTCATAAAGTACAATATTTATAGTTAATTCTAAATGCTTTTTTCCTAACAAGGCAAAACACATACAATGCTCCATTTTGTTTTCATGTCACATCTTAATGTTTATATTTTGGAGAACTTTATATATCAAACCTTGGTCTTTTTCTATATCCTTGTCTCCAGTTATCAGAATTTGCTTAGGCCCACCATGGCCCTGTTCATGCCTGGCATTAACATGTGTCCTGAGTGGAGCTCTAATGCGAAGTGTGAGTGCAAACAGAGTGTGTTTGGAGATGTTCAGATTCTTCTTGCAGTGTGAACATGAATGAACCCTGGGACAGACTGAAGAACTTCCAACGCAGCTCAATGTAAATTAAACTCATTGCATCAACTATGTTAAAGATGCATGAAATGTTTCAAATGTTTCCCCACAATGCTTCATTATGACTGCAGAATTTCCTGTATGTTTTAATTGCTTGAAGATTCAGTCATGAATAAAGTGTATGTCGTGCAAGAAAACCAACAGTACAAATGGAATTTTCAAAGCCATATCTTCATTTACAATGTATTTAATGATTCACAACTTTACCTTATGCAGTGACAAATATTCCCCCAGTTGCTGGTTGATTTGAGCTGCACAGAGAATTAAATTTGGAAAAACATCTCCAAGAGTCTGTTGAAATGAATGCTTGTGCTCTGTGTTGTGCTCGCCTTTCCCAAATATAGGGTCAGGACCCAAAATAGGTCACAGATTTTCTTTTCTGGGGTCACTACATATCAAAGTAAAATATTCATTTTGTGGCTTAAAATATTAAAGAGGTAAGAGATTTAAGAGGACAAAAATGACATAAAAACACTACAAAATATAAAAGACAACACAAGTAAAGAGACATAAAAGATGAAAGCTGCATCAAATATGTAACAGAAATGGTAAAAGATGCAACAAGACAAAAAAAAAAGTTCTAACAAGATGAAAATGACAAAAGAGAAAAAGACTGTAAAATGATAAAAACATGCACAAAAAAAAAAAAAAAAGACATCCTCAGACATATTATTTTGACGGTGGAAGAGTCCATAGAATTGCATTAATTATGGTAATTCATTTTGTAAATTTGAGTCCCGAGGAGACATAGAATCGATTGTCTGGGTCTTGAGCTGAAAACCTTTGGGTACCTTTGTTTTAGGCTATCGAACTGCGTGTTTATTTGGGTCCAGAGTAGGGAAGTCAGATCTGCTCACTTGACGTGTAAGCCGGCATCTTAATGTCAGGTGCAAACAGACACACATACAGCTGTTCACCAGTGATCCGATCAATCAGGACACATGTTAATGTCAGGTCTGACAGAACCAGTGTGTTTGCAGGTCTTTCTTTAAAGCAGCACAGTGTGTTTCATCTCTATCTATAGTGGATCAGTGACAAAGGGACACTCATGTTTTACCTCTTGATCTGGATCATCATCCAGCTGTTGAACTCTTCTCTTCACTGTACGACCTGAAGAGGTGACAGTCACTTGGGGGGTGGGCTGCAGTACATGGGAATCAGAATCGTAAGAGTGTTTCAAGGTGATAGAGATTCACAGTGAGAACCATTAAAGCTGTGTTGACCTAATACTGGGATATCACAATGGATCTCCCTTCAGTGACACAGTGAACAGGACACATGCTGTAAAGGAGGCAGGTTCTTTAACCCTTGGTTGGTCACGTGGCCTATTCAAACATGAATGGTCACGTGGGGTGTATGCACACCCCAATGC
>JAPQRQ010000015.1:22600065-22622207 GCA_037367365.1 Apogon talboti
CCCATTTTATGCAAATGTTCTGAAAATCGTTACAAAAATCTAAAAATTGTTAACTTGGGTTAAAATGGGTTAATATGGCTTATATGTCAGAACTCTTAATGGATTCATATTGTTACTGATCTGATGAAGTGGGGAATAATCAGTCAAAATAAGTGATATTCTACTCCTTATATCAGACAACTGTATTATAACTACTAACTCAGTACTTTTATCAACCGTATGGAAAACGTTCGATTCATAATCCTACAATCAATAATTCTAACAAGCTTTTTTCTTTGTAAAAGGTCTAATCAAAGTTTTATAATCAAATAGGTTTTCATCTCTGTGTAGTAAAGAAAAGGTATTGTGTTGATTTTTCTGTTCTGCAGAGAAAAAGATGCCTTTTTGTACTGTTGTGACTTCTCCCCCCGTGCTGTTCAGCTGGTAAAGGTAAGAATTTGTAGTATTTGTTAAAACATGTAAAGTTATGTGAAATTAGGCATTTTGATATCAGACCTAGAGCCAAAATGTCAAAGAATTATTATTATTAATTTGAGAACTGGTAGCTGTTTTTTAACTTAAGTTAACCAGGAAAAACTAATCAGACTAAGAATCTCTGCATCCACTTACTAAACTTTACGTGATATAGAAGTAAGTATTAGAAAATATAAAATGAATCTGGCAAATATTTGTCCTAAATCATCAATATCAATGAATTAATCAGACAAATCATCTACTGACATATGGTCCTGATCATGGACTTAATTATGACTCACATATATTATAAACATAGCTGGTATTGTTGATCTTAGTTGTATATGACAATTAATTTCTGTTTTTATGTTATAGAGAGTGAATTATTAACGCTTCTATAGAGGTGAACATTTAATTTAATCCCACAGATTTAAGGAAAAGTACTGTACAGAAGACTATTAATTAAAATTTCACAAACAAAGCATCTTTTTAAATTTTTTATGTTGTTAATACATCCAGTGACTATATCCTCTGTTTTAAAATGTTGTTTGTGTGTCACTAAATCCCCTTTGGATGCACATAGCTCACTTTGTTTCCCCTCCCACAGGAGCATCCAGACTATGATGACTCTGTGTGTCACGCCTTTGTCCATAACATTTGTGAGGAGGTGGCCTCTTTTCCCTTTCCGCCTCAGAGTCTGGATGTTATTCTGGCGGTCTTTGTGCTCTCTTCTATTCACCCAGAGCGGTAGGTGAAGGTTACAAGACAAAGATAGGACAGGCCGATGTCATTTATCACCTGCCAGCCTCCATCCCCATCCCCATCCCCTTAACACCGGATCACCTTCAGTCTCCCCAGCCTTTGTCTGAATGTCACTGCAAAACCCTAATATACCAGAATAAAGCCTTAATTGTGTCATTAAGTGCTACGTGTAAACTGCGCACCCATTTTATCTGCACTTAAAACATCCAAGATTATAAGGAATATTAACAGAGATGTATATATTTCCAAAAGGCCTCCATGATATGAGTTAAATCTGCGGTATGCAATATCATTGTTCAGTATTGCAATGCCAACATGACTCATGACAAATACATACTGAATTGTGCATATGAGCTATAGAGGTCTTATGTGTTTCCTCCTTAATAGACATAATAATAACATGGCGCCCAAATGATTATGACAAGTGACTAGATTATTTTTTATTGAACAAATTGCTCATTAGAATCCAACCCATTAAAAAGTGGGATTTTTTTGTTTCCTTTTTCTACTTAATTGATGTAGAGGATCAAGCCTAAAATAAACCTAAACCTCATTTTCCCATCAAAGTAGAACGTTTTGTCTCCTATTCCAAAGTTGGTCCAAAAAAATCACAAATGTCAGAAAATCAGACACTCAAAACATTATGAGAGGTTTCTTACAGTATTTTAAGTTCATCCATTAACCATTAAGCTTCATTCATAAACAAGAAATATGTTTGGAAAGGCCTAGGTTGTCCATTTATCTATAGTTATTAAATTTATTAGACCACCACCCAATGTAAGGTTTATGTTACGGCTGCCCTAAAAAAACAGCATTGGTAATTATCAAAATCATTTTTTTATGTTTCTATAATGTTTAATACACCAGTAAGTAGAAGCTCTTTAACCAAAATGATATTTTTAATGGTAAAATATAATTATTAATATTGTTATTCATGAATATTAAATTTTACTGTTTTATCAAAAAAAGCTGAAAAAATAGTAAATCGCATTGTTATTTCTGAATTAAGATGTCAAATTTAATTATGTACTTACATTCCTGAACAGAATATTTAGTTTTAGTGGCTGAATGTTATACTTAATTACATTATGATTTCTCTGAAAATCCCAGTGAACCAGTGCAAATTTGAGAATAAATGGTGAATACTGTACATGGTCATGAATATTTTTATTTCACTCATTTCATGTTTCTTTGTTTATGTTAGTGCACAGGGTTCTGCTTCTTTTTCCCCTGATACAAAATATTCTCTATAAACAAATACTTTCAATAAACCCCCACTCTATAGTTCAATTATTTTGTTTAATTGTATAAATATAATTGTCCTTTGATATTTTGAGTCTTACAACTGTGATTCATGCAGCCATATTTTCTATTAGGAGGACTGTGATAATACAAATGATCAGTTATCACTAATTTATTTATTCATTTAATACTTTATGAACTTGAACTCATTCATTTGAACCTTGGGGGTTCAGGCACCAGGCGATAATTTAGAATATTCTGATATTGTTCTGTCTATTAATAATGGGACAGCATTTTTTATTCTTTTTTCATGCCTTTATTGAGAGGAACAAATCAACTTGTTCTAATTATTGAGTGTGGCGAATCCCCTGAATCCCATCTACATGCAAAAATGTATTTCAAGCCCACCGTAAAAACCCATTTTTACTAATATTGCTTTCAATTTTATTTGTTTATCATGGCTGCAATCCATTTATATGACTTTACACTTTGATTAATCCTATCATTTTATCATCAGAATGCAAGGAGTTGTGAACCGACTATCTACATACCTGAAACGTGGAGGGATATTTTTGTTCCGTGATTATGGCAGATATGATTTCTCACAGCTCAGGTTTAAGAAAGGTGATAATCCATATTATATACTTAACCTCAATGTCTGTAAATATTCTGTAAACACCTTTTTATATTACTTACAATATGTTTTGTTGTCTTACAGGACGCTGTTTATCAGAGAATTTCTACACACGTGGAGATGGAACCTGTGTCTATTTCTTCACAAAAGGTATTTTACTTAATGTGGAGTGCATATTATATAACTTTGTGGCAGGAAATAAAATCTATATAACTCAACCATTTACTAAAAAAGATAAAATGCATTCTATGAAACGTCCAAATCAACAATTAATTTGGTGTCTAATCAGATTTTTAAGTGTTAATAGCCCTGTTGATTTTTCTAAAATCATGACTACAGCTCCCGTTGCTCACTGCACATTCACATTTGTATTTTTATCTTTTTGACAGAAGAGGTTCATCAATTATTTTCCAATGCGGGACTAGAGGAAGTCCAAAACTTGGAGGACAGACGTTTACAAGTAAACAGGGGAAAGAAAGTTTCAATGCACCGGGTGTGGATGCAGAGCAAATACAGGAAAACACACCCAAGCTCAACATCTTAACACTCCGTAATGCCCAGACTTATGTTCAGCAAGTGTAAATAAATACATTTTTATGTTTGTTTATAAATACTTGAATTATTCATTTGTTTTTCTATTTGCAAATTAATGAATGCATAATTGCTAGAACTGTGTGGAATAAAATTATGTAACAAAACTTGTGTCATGAAGGTTGGCAGATATTTTATATTAACCATATTGAGATTGGCTTTTTGGTTATTTATAGGTTTGTGTTTTGTTTTGGTTTTATTAAATATTTTATTTTGGATTTTTTATAGGTATTTATAGGTTTTATATATGTGAATTTTGTACACAACAAAAAGTAAAACAGACTGAACTTCACACATGAAAAGTGAAAAACATGTTAGATATAATAAGATATATTTCAGGACATTGTAAGGTAGGTAAATGGGATTTGCTTACGACAAATAGAGACTAAAGTGAGAGACAAAATCACAACAGAGGACATATTGACATGACAAAACTAGAAAGTGAGTGCTATATAAAACAGCATGTGTGTGCAATACATACTGTTGCCCATAAAGTTGGAATAAAACCTCTCTAATACCTCTCTTGTGAAATGATAGTGATTTATTCTGGATAGATAATGTGTAACTGGGACTCGGTGTACAGTATAATCATTGTACCTGGTCAAAGGTGATTACTGATGTGTAGAAAGAGGAATAAAAAGAGGAATGTGAAAACAAAATTATTCCAACTTTATAGGCAAAAGAGTATGCATGTAGGAGGTGTGAGAAAAGTTTTTGGACACAACATGCATTTGTGATATATTGTATTAGGAATCAGTCTTAAGTCATTGAACTCAGACAAGTATTGTTCCATTCTCTAAGCCCACATGTTCCCTTCTGCACATGCTCTGTACTGTCGAGGTCAAAACAGGATGTTTCAGCAAGATAATGAAACGCATTCAGGGTATGACATGTCAAAACTGTCAAGAACTTAGTTTTGGGATTTTTTTTCTCATTCACAATAAAATAAATAAAAATTATTTGTATTTGCTTGTCTGATGGAGCCACAACTTTTGAAGCACAAAAAAAGATTTTTTCACAAATTTGAGATTTTGTTAAAATTTTAAGGTTGTTCAAAAACTTTTTTCCACTACTGTGTGTTCATCCATATACATATACACATACATATTTTAAGACAATGTAAAACAGGAGTACAGGAAGCAGTTCTACTTATGTAAATATGGATATAGTCTATAGAGTTTTGTTACTATTATTACTATTATTATTTTTTGTATTGTTTGGTGTTTTTTGCACTACATTATGCATAACTATTTTCTTGCACTTTATCCTGTTGCTGCCTTGACTAGTGAATTTCCCTGTTCTGGGATCAATAAAATTTAATCTATCTATCTAATAAGATTAGGATTAAAATTGATTATAGAATTATTTTAGGCACAATAATATGGACATAACATTCACATCAATCCTACTTTTATTTTATTCATAGCATGTCAGACTCTTTGCAGAAATGAGCTTCCATAAGTTTCTGATATCCTCAAAACTTTTTTTTTTTTACTCTTTTTTCAGATTAGATGATATTCTGTTAAAGCTTTGAACGTCATAAAACCCCTTATCACATGTAGGGAAACAGAAAACGTGACTTTGCACACTTGTTTATTTTTCTTTCCTTCGTGTGTTTTTCATTGACGTGAGGAAAAGTGTATCACCCTCGCGATAAGAATTTTGCACACGATGCGTGACGTTTCATCGACTACCACTTGAAGACGGAGAGGTGGCTCTGGAGCCAGGACGCACTGCTGAGGTGTGAAGAGGTTTGTGTCCTAAAAACAGAAAATAACTAGACATTTTCACTAAGCGGCGGTCGCTGTACCCATGTAAAATCAACTCTGCTGCGGCATTCGGTTAATTTCACAGTGATACACATTAACCGTGTGCGCTGCGGTACCCACACACGAAAAGTAGCTTGATGAGTGTCCAAAGTAGTGGAAGTTTGGAGGGGACGCCATCTTTGGTCCCAGCTCTCCACGTCCCCAACACGGACTGTGTTTTCAGCAACATACCACGGCAGTGCTGAAGGCCCAGGAAGGTATCGTGAAACATTTTAAGAGGAATATACCTTTTCTTGTTGGTCGTCTAGGTGATTTTGTGCAGGACGTAAGCGAAATCAACTAAAATGACCGAGCAAAGCTTGGTGGCGAAACCTGCTTGCTAGCTAACGTTACAGTAACGCGTCAGCCAAAGTCCATTGAGCCTGTATGTATGGCTAGCTAGTAGCACCGAAGACACAGGACCGTCTTTCTGTGCCCAGGCCAGTGCTGTAGCCAAAATACACTTAGGTGTGTAATGGCGATAAATCTTTACGTGCTCAACACTGCTGCTATAATCGGTACATCCTTCTTCCAGCACGCTGCCGTTACTAGAGCTAACACAAGTTAACCATAGATGTGCAAATGAATCAGTAACGCTAACTGCAAGGAGAGGCATTTTTGTGGTGATTTCTTAATGTTATATCACTGATTCGGTATCAAGCAGTGCATTGATGTGCATCACACTGTTAGCATCCTAACCTTTGTGCTTTGGCAGCCGTGTATCACCACCAACAACAACAAGCATCATAGTATCTGTGCGTTTGTATTTGTCGTTAATCACCGTCTTAACGTTACGTTACAATGAGAGGGTCTCAGGCTGGATTTGCGTTGACAATGTGAATTTAACGGAACATGTAGTGATGGTCCAAAGCACAGCTGTTTGACAAAGATGCTGCTGCATTGTTGGCATGTAGCCTTATCTGACCTTTCAGTAATGCAAAACTGGAGTAGAGAGCCAATTGATGGTGTAAATGTCGTTGTGAAAATGAAGTTCCTCCCCTGGTTTATAGCCTGGATAGAATTTACCCTCTGAACTGGACTATGCATCAAATTAACCCACACACAGCTGAAGAGCTGCTCACTTGGTGATATTTGTTGTCACTATGTAGTTGGTAGTGATGGGAGACCAACCTCAGTATTTTTTTTTTTAAAATATGTATATAAGGATAAGAATATAACTTGAAGCATGTGATTATTTCCTGGTATTACTGTCAGTGTTTCATGCAATGATTGACCTTAACTCTTGTAAGCTTCCTACAGGAGCATGACGTACCTATATATTTAAAATCAGGAGGGTGTCTTTGATAGTCTTGTTTTCAGGCCTAAATCCACCACAGCTTATGTCAGATTTTAAAGCTGGTTCAAGGGTCTGCCATTAACAGGTGGTCTCTGCTGAGTAGCATGTGGTCTAAATGACATGGACAGCAAGAGTCGTAAGAATTCAACAGCTTGTTCTTTGGGGGCTCGAAAATAGATAACAGGCATGCACTGATGTATTCATGTATGGGGCATTTATTACCTGTCATTAACATTTTCAGTGAAACATTAAATGCAGTCGTGTCCATGTCAGCACACCAGCAGCACTGAGGAGGAGCAGTGAAAAGCCTTCCAGATTAATTATTGGTTAACTTTTAACACTTTTCTAACAGTTGAAACTAGCTGAAATAACACAATAAAAGCACTAAAGGGAACATTGAGCTTATATTTTACTTAATTACTTCATGAGTTTTATATCTCTTCATTGTGATGGAAATGATGACGGTTGTCTCAGTAACTCGGTAATAATGAATAAAAACGGAAAGCGTCTTTTAACTTCCTCATTAGGCCTTAATTATCTGTTATCCTAGGTTGCACTTTTCAGGTCATTACCTTATTGACAACAGTGTTTTTAAGTCAGATATTTTGTAAAAATGTTCTCAGCTAAATATAACATCTGTTCAATTGCAGTGGCAGGTATTGAAATATGTATTTGATGCTTTATGTTTTCAGTTTCTTTCAGATTGTTTTTATTCATATGTCCTGTATGGATGTTTGGTGTGTATCTGTTAACATATTCATTGCCTGGTAACTTGAGCCTTAAAAAAAGAGCTTGTTCTGTGGAGTTGGTAATAGCATACATGTGATATTTGTTGTATTCAACAACTAGGAACATGAGGTGTTGTGCTTAGTTTAACCATCTGTTTTCCACTGATCTGATCAGGAAAATGTGATATTTTTGGGTGTGGAGTTGTTTAGTGAACTGTTGTTTACCTGTGGTGGCACTGGCTGCTTTGGAGCATATAATGAGCGCCTGGTGCACTTTCAGCTAATTTTACACAGTGTGTGGAATACTGTAGCTCTCACTTTAATTATGAGGATGCATATTATTTTGTGTGTGTTGAGATTTATATGCATTTTGTGCTAAGGAAGGGAGGCGATGGAGACAAATGATACTATTCTCTTCTATCTAACAGGAATTATTCTAGGTTTATTATGTGGCGTTTGTGCATTTGTTCACTGAACACCACTGGAATCCACTGTAGACTATATTGCCAAGGCTCCATATCCTTTTGTACATTCAAAATGGCTGTTTCATTAAAGCACAGGTTTTGTGAGCAGCCACAGTGTGAGCAGACCCCTCTGAGTCTGCAGCAACACTGAAGCACAGTGAGCTCACGTAACAGTCCCACAGGAGTACAGCATTCATCATTGCCTTGCAGTTGAGACATTGCTCCTGGATTCTCAGGATAATAACATTCATGGCACAGAAATGCCTTTTACTTTCCTCTGCCTTTTTGAGTTTGTAACAAATTATAATGTCTAACTTGATGATAATCATTTCTAGCTGTAAATCTGATAGTGGTCACAGGTGTAAACACAAACACTTCTTATCTCCCTATTGGTGCATAAAGGTGTAATAAAAACTGATTAATTTTGGCCCGTGTTCTGTTGACATGTCACCCAGTCCTTTGTGAATGTGTGAAAGCTTAAATTAAGCCATTGTACATCAAACACTGAAACTAACAGGGCATTGTTGCTAACCCTCCAGGCACCATGGAGGAGCTGCACAGCCTGGACCCTCGGAGGCAGGAGCTGCTGGAGGCACGTTTTATGGGTGGAGTCAGCGGCAGCACAGGGGGAAGCACTGGCAGCACAAGTGGAGGAACCAAAGTGAGCACAATTTGTTATTTATTTCTAATTGTTTTAAAGCAATGCTTTTCTGGATGTTGATATTTATGAAGTGCAAACAATGTTGCATTTGAAATATTTAATATACATAGTATTTACATTTCGGTGTTGTTGTTTTTTAGGGTTTGACCAATAATGAATGTTCAAATCATAGTTTTGGAAGCCTGGGCTCCTCAAGTGACAAGGAGTCAGAGGTAAAATTTGATATCTGTGCTTCTTCTTTGTTGCCAGTCTTAAGCACCACATTATCAAACATATGGTGAATCCTAGATGCCAGGGAACTAGGAACTACAGCTACCCATCTAATCAATATCCATGAACATACAGAGTATTATTGTATCATGGATTTTTCATGTTTTGCCTCCATACTGTCTCAGAATAGTTGCATTAATTCAGCCTCTTATGTTTTTTTTTTTTCATTTTGGGTCGTTAATATAGAAGATCTTAGGAGTGCATTATATTTTCTTTGGTTAGCCTGTAGGAGTTACAATTTGGTGTTTTAGACAACTTGCATGTGGTGCTGTTGAATAAAGAAAAAACTTTTAACAACACAACTTAATGACACAGGAGAGACCAGCACACATGAAAATGGTATAAAACTACATCTGCCCAGTTATTTGTCCAATTTTGTTAAAAATGGCTATGATCAGTGACCAGTTTGCCTATTTATTATTACTTTAAGTTCGT
Organism: Apogon talboti; assembly: GCA_037367365.1. Taxonomy (NCBI): domain Eukaryota; kingdom Metazoa; phylum Chordata; class Actinopteri; order Kurtiformes; family Apogonidae; genus Apogon; species Apogon talboti. The sequence continues at coordinate 22,609,411 of JAPQRQ010000015.1, forward strand.
CCTTGAAGAGCTCAAGTGGGCTGTTTAGTAATGAAGTACTAATTTACAGTAGATGTTAAATTTTTCATCACGGACTGGGCTTGTTAACCCAGATGCTGATGCTCTTTCTCACGGTTTTGTTCTAAATCTAATTTCTTTTCACTTAATAGGGGTCAGAAGTGAAAAGAGGCAGTTCTCCTGCATATTCAGTAAGTATATTAACAAATCTGAATCTAAATGGTCCATGTTGTATTAGAACAGTAATGTTTGTATCTTTTACAACTGTGATTTTAAACAAAGGTTTTAAACCTTTTAAATGATTTTAAATGAACATCTGCAGTAATTACCCTCTCTCCTTACATCCCAAACACTGGCTACATTCACATGTACAAAATATTTCATATTTGCCCTCATTCTGAAAAAACAAAATTTTCTAATAAGCTGGTGAAATGGCAAAAATGAATATTCCATTAATTTTCCTGTTTACATGCAGTTGTGCACACCCTAATCAAAAAGTGTTTTTTTTTTCTAAGTTTCCTACCGGCGGCAGACATTTCACTGTTTGAACACAGCCTCCCCCTGTTATTCCCTGAAACACCTTTTTTGAAATGTTCACTTTTTGATATCTGTTCATATGTGAAATCTGTTGAAACACGAGGTGTGTTTCTCCTTCTAACCAGAAATGATTTTTCTTTGAAAATCCATGTCTACCAGAGGATATTTGTCTTAACCCCAGTTGAATGTAAATATGGGCTGTGTTTCACAACCTGCAGTAAAACTTATAGATTAGTTAGATTTTTCTGAATGCACAATATACATATCCAAAGAGTCCTCATAAAACATGAATAATATCGGCATGTCCCACACATCGTAACTGGACAATGCTCTAATTAGATAAAGGTCTAAGGAAGAATATCCCAACAGAGTATGTTGTTTATATGACAGCTGTCACATTTAGAATACTGTCTTATTTGGAATAATAGTGCACATTCACTGTTAAATGAAACATCTTCTTTCAGACCCCTGAGAAGAAACAATCTGAAACAACCAGAGGAAGAAAAAGGAAACCTGATATCCAATCAGAGAGCAGCCAAGGTTAGTGTGTTTGTTAAACTTATTATCATATTCTATCTTATTATACAAGCTATTTTTGGCTTTTCTTGTCAGTGCACAGGACTGAATTATTTGAATAAAAATCACAACACCTCTTCTTTTCCCCTCAGGAAAATCAATTGTGCGGGGACCCAAAATAAGTGATTATTTTGATGTAAGTTTTCAGTTTGGCATACACTGAAAGGAGGTGCAGAGTGAATGATGAATATTGTGTTAATCCAAGTTCAACTTATGATGCATAATGTATTCCCTGTCTACTACAGCAGCGTTGTGCAATAAAATGGTGGTACGCAGTGCCCTGACTTGTCCTCGCTTTACTTCTCAGTTCCAGGGAGGAAATGGGTCCAGTCCTGTGAGAGGTCTCCCACCAGTGATTCGCTCACCACAGAACTCACATTCCCATTCTGCTCAGGGCACCTCTGTAAGTCAAACTTGCTCAGAATCTCCGAGTGTTTTGACATGGCTCAGTCATTAAATATTTAATGGATCCTCTGTTCCAGGTTAGACAAAATAGCTCATCACCAACTAGTCTGTCTTTTGGGGACCACATGACACATCCAAAGCTACTAGCAGTCAAACATGTTCAGGTGAGACACTCTGGCCGGAAATGACTTTAACGCATTTGAGATTGCTCGACGGGGGTTTTGAAATGACTCCCTTTGTTGTTTTCCACTGTAGACTGACCTTACAGTGTTGAAATTGGCTGCCCTTGAAAGCACGAAGAATCTAGACCTTGAGAAGAAGGAGGGCAGAATAGATGATTTGCTACGGGTAAGAAGGAAGTTGTACCCTGTTACTCACTGTACGGAAACAATGTTATAAAACACAACCCTATTTATATTATCTGTTAACATTCTAAATATTTATTGATGTATTTTATTATTGATACAATACTGGGTGATGATGTAGGCAAAAAATGAAAAATCCCCCCCATTTATTTTCTTACGTGGTCATGAGATGAAAACTGATCCCATAGTAGTTTTATTTTGAAACCTTGAATCTTATGTGGAGAGTTTCAACAACAAAACACAACATTTCCAATAATTATTGTTCAGCCATAATTTATATGATGAAATACACTATGATTTTGTTTGACTTTGTGTTTCTTTTGCTCAAAAGGCAAACTGTGATCTCAGGAGACAGATAGACGAACAACAAAAATTACTTGAAAAGTACAAGGAACGCTTGAATAAGTGCATCACTATGAGTAAGAAGTTGCTCATAGAAAAGGTAAATGTTTTTGTTTGTTAGTCATTAATGTGTTTCTAGTATTGTGCATCCAAACTTACACTTTGTATTGTTCTTCAGAGCAACCAGGAGAAGCAGGCCTGTCGAGAGAAGAGCATGCAGGATAGACTACGTTTGGGCCATTTCACTACAGTGAGACATGGAGCCTCATTCACAGAACAGTGGACGGATGGATATGCCTTCCAAAATCTTGTGAAGTAAGAAGTGCTGGGTTGTCCCCTTTTGATTTTTAGAAGAACTCTATGTACACACTAATGCTGTTAAAAACCCTTTCAGCCTGGACCTGTCCAATACAAGCAGTCTGATCTGTTAGATACTGATGAACAGGGGATTAAGTGGCCTGCCTCTTCATGCATTAAAATGACTCCTCTCTTTCACAGTTTTTCAGTAAAAGCTTAGAATAGTTTTATAGAGCGAGTCAGTTCACAACAGTGTCTTTAGATGCATGATGGAAAGCCTCAAGCAGTATCTAGTATCCATTTTGATCAGTAATACTGCTTCAGTGATGATGCTGATAGTTTTTAACATTAAGGACTCTGTGCATTGTGTGCATGAATGTACTAGGAGTTAAGTGTCGAGTAGCTGCTCTGCAGTTGAACTGGACTGTTATGTAATTAAGTGAATCAACCCCACAATTACCCCCATGGCAACCCCACCCACCCATCATTCCAAGCCACAGCTTTTAGGACTCTCTATCATCTTTTGTACATTTTGCCAAGATATGATGGCTACCTATTTTGAGTGATAATTACAACAAAGCTTGTAAAAAAATAAATAAAAAAGTAGTTGTACCATCTAACAAAGGCGACTCTTTTCAATGACAGGCAGCAAGAGTGGATAAACCAACAAAGAGAGGACATTGAAAGGCAGAGGAAACTTCTAGCCAAGAGGAAACCTCCAACCTCCAGCAACTCTCAAGCACCAACCACAAACTCAGAGCCAAAGCAACGCAAAACCAAGGCGGTGAACGGAGCAGAAAGTGATCCCTTTCTAAAACCCAGCCTACCTCAGCTGTAAGTCCACACTTTGAGGAAATCATAACAGAGGCAGAAACACAGTGTACAGTTCTGTGCAGTATGTTTTTGTTCTTGTATCATTTATAATGACAATAATTGATTAATACTACTGCTAAGAGTGAGTGAGTGTAGCATTCTAAATAAAAATGGTGTTCTTTTTTTTTTTTATCATTTTCTCATTGTGGAAAGGCTGACACTAGCAGAGTACCATGAACAGGAAGAGATCTTCAAACTGCGACTTGGACATCTCAAGAAGGTGAGTCCAATACTGAACCTGGACATCAGAGGATAGAACATTTTAAAATTATTATTATTATTGTTATTATTATTATTATTGTTGTTATTATTATTGTTATTTTATGGGTGTGTACTGTTCAGATACTTGACTATTCTTTTTAATTCATTCTTTAAATTAATTTACTTCTTTTTCACTATTTAGAGATTAGATCTGTTTGGAGTCATTGAATGTTCTCTTTGTGGATAATTGAATATGTTCAGCCTGATTCACTTGTTTCCTGAACTGAACCAGTGTTGCTTTGTGCGAGTTACTCTTAAGGGTGGAGGGAGCCTGTACTTTGTCGATTTATTCATTGTTTTTCCAATGAATACACAGGGCTGCCCTGACAGACTCTGTACCAAGACGATCTTTAATATTTAATACAGAACTAGTCAGCTGTGTACAAGTGGGTTTTGATGAGCTTCTCTCCTTGTAGTCAATGCTCTGAAGTTTCTTCTGTGCATTTGTGTGTTTGTGTGCTTGAATCATTTATAGGAAGAAGCTGAGATCCAGGCGGAGCTGGAGCGTCTGGAGAGAGTGCGCAACCTTCACATTCGGGAGCTGAAGAGAATAAATAATGAAGACAGTTCACAGTGAGTCTGAATCAATTTCTTTGACAGTTGCTGCATCGACATTATCCAGTCTCCACAGTCGTAGTGGGGATATCAGATGACACTGAGCCTGACTCGATACAGCTTCATCTGTCATATTGAACATCATTGTCAGTCCTGAAGCATTTGTTAATGTCTGTAATTTTGATCCAACCGATTATTTTCCTTTCTTCAGATTTAAAGACCATCCCACGCTGAATGAGCGATATCTGCTCCTACACCTTCTAGGGCGAGGAGGTTTTAGTGAAGTTTACAAGGTACGTTGGTGGTTGCCCATCTCATGTAGGCCCTGGTTTTGTATACATTTAATTCAGTTAAATAGGTTGTTTTTTGATCTATTGTGAAAAATGTCTATATATAAAACTGAGATTTGTGCCAAACAAAACTTTGAAATGCAGCCAGTTTTCTTGTTACTACTCATTATTAATGTAATGTTGTTTATCTTTTGCATCATGTTTTATCCCATGTTCATATAGACACAAAAAATGTATTGAAATCATGATAATCCACAACAGTTAAATCTTAACTTTTTTTTGCCACATTGTCCAGCCTCATATCTCAAGATTGAAAACAACCTGACACACTTGTACTCCATATCTGTTGTGAATGTTTGGTGCAGGCTTTTGATTTGATTGAGCAACGTTACGCAGCTGTGAAAATCCATCAACTTAACAAGAACTGGAGGGAAGAAAAGAAGGAGAACTATCACAAGTATGTCGGCCCAAAACTTTCCAAATACCCTTAACCTCACCTGCAGTGTGTAATTGGGGTTGTAATGCATTTGCCACTCTGATGCACATAGCTGCAGGTGCATTGTTATTCCTCATAAGCTCGGCGCAGACTACAGCACCTGCAGCCTCCTGCTTTGGTTGCTAATCAAACTATAATTACCTTCCTCTCCACAGGCATGCATGTCGAGAGTACAGAATACACAAGGAGCTGGACCATCCCCGAATTGTGAAACTTTACGACTACTTCTCACTGGACACAGACACGTTAGTCATTAGCGCATCCTCGTTCATGCATTTAAAGCACTAGTCATTAATCCGCTGTCAGGCAGAGGCTCTAACGCTTTTCTCTGTTTGACAGGTTTTGCACCGTTATGGAGTACTGCGAAGGCAATGACTTGGATTTCTACTTGAAACAGCATAAGCTAATGTCTGAGAAGGAGGCACGGTCCATAGTCATGCAAATTGTGAATGCACTAAAATACCTGAATGAAATCAAACCGCCTATCATCCATTATGATCTTAAGCCAGGTAACAGCCTATGACGCATCTGGTCCATTAAGAATATGCGCATGACATCTGATTATTACTGTTCTGTCCAGTGAGCTGAAGAGGTTGCACCACGTGACGCAAGAGCTGACTTAATGTTTTTCTAATTTCAAGGCAATATCTTATTGGTGGATGGAACAGCCTGTGGAGAAATTAAAATAACTGACTTTGGTTTGTCGAAAATCATGGATGACGACAACTATGGCGTGGACGGGATGGACCTGACGTCACAGGGCGCAGGAACCTATTGGTGAGAAGAAATATCAAGCATATGTATACTTTTACTGAAGTACAAAATAGAGTACTTGTAGTTTACTTGGGTATACTTCTTACTACTATAATTTTTTTTATTCTCTTCCCATTCAGTGAAAGCCACATATCAAATAAGTTACTTTTCAATGTTTTTGAAGAACGGAAAGATTAAGTCTTTGTGGCTTGAGTTAAAACATTTCCTCCTCCTTAGATAAATAAACTCTTGAAAAACCCACTTGGATTTGCTGGGAAATGGATCATTACAAAGCTTCAAACAGGCAGCTCACGAAAAGTCTTCAACGTGATTTTACAGAATATGATGCTGTATCTTAACTTACCCAACAGTTTTATGAAATAGTTCAAATGAGCTCAAACTTAACGTCTCAGCAATAAAAGTTTCTATTGCAGACCCTTTACTTACCATGGAGTATTTCATTGTGCTACTCGTACATTTACTTGTGTAAAGGACCTTAAAATATACAAGGGGAAGATAAACAGTCACCGATGCCACTGTTTAAATCTCTCCAGGTACTTGCCTCCTGAATGTTTTGTGGTCGGTAAAGAGCCTCCAAAGATTTCCAATAAGGTGGATGTGTGGTCTGTGGGTGTCATCTTTTTCCAGTGTCTGTATGGAAGGAAGGTAAGGCATGCGGCGCAAACCGCTTAGCTGTTTTCTTCCTCTGTAATAGCGGCTAAAGCACTGTTTTCCTTTACAGCCTTTTGGCCACAATCAGTCCCAACAGGACATCCTTCAGGAGAACACCATACTCAAAGCTACAGATGTACAGTTCCCCGTTAAGCCTGTTGCCAGTAATGAAGCTAAGGTATGTGATCTTGTAAAACTATGGATCAGAGCTCAAATCGTTGTGGTCCTATTGATATTTGGTCACCAGTTGTCAAATTAATATCATGATAATGCCATGATGTTAGATGGGAGAAAGCCATTTTTACCACTTTCATCACCAGTGCAGAGGAGAGGCCTTAATGTGTTTACATGGGGAGATGGCCAGAAATTAAAGAAAAATTAAGTGAACATTAACATAAACATGTGCCTGTTGGTGATGAATGTGTTGTGGACTAGCTTACATCACTAGTCACTGTTAGCTGTGATCATGGTAGTTTCTTGGAAGCTACAACATTCAGATATTCCATACATGATGGATGCAGCAGTAGAATATTGAGGTGTTTTAGCAATTCATGATGCTGTTTAAGTTTCAGTCTTCCAAGATTTGTCTTTGTGGTCTCAAGCTGGATGTTTGGGAACCCTCATCTATTGAATACATATAGTTTAAAGACATCTTGTACGATGAGGGAAAAACCATCTCATCACGACCAAATGGCCTTCAGGTTGTGAATCCTGTTCTCTCCATTCCCAGGCCTTCATAAGGCGGTGCCTGGCGTACAGGAAGGAGGACCGGATCGACGTTCACCAGCTGGGAAGTGACCCGTACCTGCTTCCTCACATGCGAAGGTCAAGCTCCTCTGGAAACCTGCAGATGAACGCTGCTGGCTCAGGACCGGCATCCTCTAGTATCATCTCGTACTGACAGCCTTGTACTGTGACAGAAAGGCAAACTGACCAAGTTGCTCCCATGACCGTGGAGGCTCATGGGAGAACAGCCAGCAGCAGGAGGAGCAGGACACCGGTGTGGAGAGCTCGCCTGGCCTCCTCCTACCTGTGATGGGCTTCTACTCGTTTACCAGGGCTTGATCAACGGAGGGACAGTGAGAGGAAGTTCTAAAGGACATGGGTAAATAAACAGACTGTTTATGAGGGTCTGACAAAAGCACTGAAACTGACAACGTAGCTTGAAGAAAATGTGACTGGACACTGTTCAGATGTTGCAGATGGATAAAGCCTTAAAGGGCCGAAGGGAGACTTGGCAGCCTGGTGTTGTGATTAAAAACACAGTCCTGCCAGAGTGCAAATGATTCAGCTGCTAGAAGTAAATTTACTGTGAGGAGAGGACTGTCATCCTTATGTAGAACTACAAAGGTTTCACTATTGATTTGGCTGTATGTTTTGTGTTCACAAATGTTAGGCTTTAATTTGAGTTACTTAGCCATGAGAATGTAATGTGTAGCATACAAGTGGCATCTAGTGACATGTAGACCGGGGCAGCATACTTATGTTAAATGCACAAAATAACCAAATGTAGAAAAATGGCAATGTGTAAAATCCTATGCAGGAATAATAATTAACAGATAAATTGGAAGCTGTATATGCTGTACAGGTGAATTTTCAAACTTTGAACTGCAGCAGTAATGTGTACAAATAGTTAAAATTTCCCCTTGTAAAACTAGTTTCCTGGGTTGGTTTCATTTTGCTGCTTTGCTCTTACTTTTTCAAGGGCTGTATGTTCCACTTAGGGTACAAATTGTACAGTTCCGCTAAGAGTGAATAAAAAAAAAAACAAACAAACACCAGGAAACATTTTTCTCCTGTTGAATAATTTCATTTGACATTCAGCTCGTTCGTTTCAGCCATGATGATATGGACCCAAGTAACAATTTGAGATTTTAGGACTGAATCTGCTCGTCTGTCTTCATTTCATGAGATTATACTGACTCTCGGTGGCGGTGTTTGGTACTGCAGACATATGTAGGCCTGCCCCACATGAATAATTTACATGATATTTGGATAGAAATACTAACATACGACCAGAGACTGACATTGAGAAAATTCAGTTTAATCAAGATAAGATGTCTCACTGTACATACAAATAATTCTTTTGTACAAAACCGTTAATACATTAATTGGCTACAGCAATCCAGGAAGCAAACCTGCTTCTAAAGGAAATTCCCAAGTTTAAGATACTGTCCCATCTTCCCCTCAAGATCTTCAGTAGTTTTATCCTTAGAGATGCAAAGAAAATCGCAAATACAAATTCATCTGTCTCAAATGTATTTCACACGTTTATGCAAGTTAAAAAATCCCACCTACATTGAACTTAATAAACCTCTTTAGGCGAGTAATTTTGCTGCTTTTAAGATGCAGAACTGCTGCTGCCTTTTCACATATTTGGGGAAACCTGACCTTTGCTGTGAAATCAGCAGTGTATTAAAGCAGCTCCACCCTGAACCATGTGTGAAGGAGCAATTTGTCAACTCAGTGGTTTAGCTCGTCGACTGGTAATATTGTGTAGAGACTTGAGTGGAACAACAATGACAGATGGTGCTCTGTGTTAAGAGGAGTCCATAGACATTGTGATATTTATCGATTCAGAGGCGCTGACGGGGGCTTCCGTCGTCGAACTCATCTGGATAGTTGAGGAGGGGGATATGTTGTCCGGTGGAGCAGCAGGAGCACTGACAGACATTGGTGGAAGAACAAAGTCAGACGGAGGCAGAGTGGCTCCATGGATCACGCCGGGCAGGTTGAGAGGGGGGAGACCTGCAGAGTAACACACAGTTTCTGCTGCTGTTCTGGTCAATGTTGAAGTCAGCGTTTTATATGATGCAACTGGAGATGCCAGTGATGAAAATGTTACGTTAAAGCAGGGGTGTCAAACTCAGTTCCAATCAGGAGTCACGCACACAGGCCAATACGATCTGAAGTGGACCAGTAAAATAACGACGTACCCGATAAATAACGACAACTCCAAACTTTTCTCTATATTTTGAAGTGAGAACATAAAAAAAATGCAGATAATATAAGCAACCTACATGTAGTAACTGGTATAAGCCTGTTAGATTTCCACCTTCAGTTTCAATTTCAGGCTTTTATAGGTGGTCAGGATGGATAGCTCACTTGATAGCACCACTGACTTTGGTCTGGGCGACCGGGGTTCAAATCCCCCTAGGGACATAGAATATAATACTGTTGGACTGTTGCTACTATGCTACGGCAAGGGGGAGCCAGGACGCTAAGGTCAGCTGGAGGGGTGGTTTCATCATCACCCCCAAAACTAGAGTTTTCGTTTGGGGGTGATGATGGGGGACAGTGATTAAGAGTAGAGTAGGTTGCTAAACTAGCCTAGGAGGTGTGGTATAGGTGGATTATCAGCTTACTCCTGGCTGTATGCTAGTCAGTCGCAGGCAACAGTGATAAATAGTGAGAGCAAGTGATTGAAGACTAAAGGTGGGTTAGGAGGCCAGACAGCGGGGCTGGGTGTCCTAGTAGGATACCAGCAACAACATCTGAGATATCCATCCTCAAATTTTATTTTTTTTTTTTGTAGAGAACATGTAGAGACCTCAGTTTTGATATTGTGGATTTCATGTGATGCCAATTCTAACTAAAGTAAACCTACCCACTGCACGTTACACTACAAATAACTTAGTGGTTGGTGTTTTATTCGCTGAACATTTAGGCGTGGTACAAGTGTGGTTTGACTCTAATCTGGCGTTTGACTCACACCCGTTATACGATGTAAAAAAAAAAATAAACCTATTTATCAGAGCTTGAAGTTGTCTGTTAACGTAGCATCACTGATAACAAATGATTTATAAAGCACGGCTGTAGTGCTGCAAGCACTGAAACTGATGAGATTTACTCCTTAGCTGTTGAAATTTAGCCCTAAATAACACGACATTTCTCACTACTTGATAATATCTGAGCTATAAAACAGCATGTCCCGTTACACGTACGGCACGCAACGGCACGTACTGTGAACGGGCAGATGCAGCACAGACTAAAGTCCAAAGAAAGTTTTATAAAATGCCAAAATGATGAAAGTGAGCCACAGAGCAGTTCTAAAATCTCCATGTTTCGACCCTAACTTACTAATGTAGGGCTAAGAGGAATCATAATACCTGTATGTTGAAATCCAACTCCAGGTGGCAACGCATGGCCCACATCAGGTAAAGCGATATTTAAGTTTGGTAAACGAGGAAATGGTGGAAGACCTCCAGCTAACGGCATCAAGCCTGTGAGGTTAACAGTTACAATTAGATAAGGAGGCGGCAAAAGGAGTAATATATGAAGCAAATGACGTTTACTAACCTGGTAGTGCGGGGGCGGGGTTAACAGACGGAGGAAGGCTCTGTGAGGAGGAGGAGGAGGGGCCGTGACTGGGTAGAGGGACAGTAGGAACTCCTAAAACACAATTTAGATCCAGTTATTTAACAAGACAACAACCAATAGAAACTGAAGTTATGTTCATCTAAATTTTGAGGAAATTCATTTGACTAATTTTATTGACATTACTGAACAGTTTTAGATACTATTTTTTTATTGTTTTATTTTAAAATAAAAAATGTGAGAAATAAAGTAACAAATGGATTTTCATTAACCAACGTCAATACTAAACTCAGCTTCTGCAATTAAGCAAAATCTGTAAAAGTAAATATGTAGTGTTATCGCACGTAAGTTATAAAAATTCTCACTACTGAAACAGTTACAATGTCATGTTTCATTCAGAGAGGGTTGTGGACTTCAGCAGTAACATGGTAACACTGGTCTACTAGTAAAACACCTCCAGAATAAAAGTAGTGAAACTTAATCAAGTTTGAGTCACTAATATAGAAAAATCAAGTCAAAAATGCTGGTTACAGATATAGTTCTGGGCCAAAATGTGAAATTCTGGGTTTTACTCCAAATTAATGTTTGCCTCAGAGCAACTAGATCTACTTCAAAACACTGTCTCCACATTAAAAGACATTCACTTTATAGGAAAATGTACAAGTCTATTATAGAAATGTACATAAACCAGAACACTTTATCATATACACTGAAAACATCAGATAACCAGCAGTTTTATCATTTGTTTTCCAGTTCGTCTTATTAAAATATGTAAGATTTGGTACATTTAATCTGAGGCAGATGATATTTAAAAGAAAAAACATTAAATTGTAGACCAGTGTAAAAAGTATTCTGTCGACTCATTATTTTAGGTATCAATAAATGAGTAAATATGTCAGATTTGTGCTTAAATGCATGTTAAGTTTATGAGCAGAGATGTGGGTTACCTGTCTGTAAAGAGCTAATGGATGTAGGCGGGGCGGAGCTGACGGACAAAGCGGACAGAGACTGTTCTAATCCTGTCGACGAGGACGACACCACGACTGGAACGGTTGGAACGACGGCGGAAAGATGCACCTGGTGAACACAAAGACTTCATCTCAACAACTGAAGATAAACAGGGTATCTGCGGGGTCTTAGAAAGTCTTAAAACGTCTAAAATCCAATAATTTTAATTTAAGGCCTTAAAATGTCTAAAATTCTCTTAAAATATCATAAAATGTCTTAAATACGATTTTGAAAGGTCTTAAAAATGTATTAATGCTACTTTTATTTAAAACAAATACGTAAACTTCAGTCTCACTTTGAAATTTTTTACATTTTTGAAGACACTATTGTACTTTTTTTTTTGCCAGTATGGATGTGAAATGGGTCTTAAATTGTATTCATTATGGTCTTAAAAAAGTCTTAAATTTGACTTGTTGAAATCTGCAGAGACCCTGATAAAGAACACCAAACTCATCTGTGTACGTGAATGTTGCTTTAATGCTCGGTGTTTAACTACCTCTGTGAAGCCGTCTTTCGGTGGAGAACCTGTTTCACCAGGAGTCTGCGCAGGAAAACTGATCTTCTTTCCATCTTCAAATGGGAGCGTGGGTATCCTGTGCAGGTAGCCGTAACCGATCCCACATCCGAGACTGAAGAGACAAGTGCGCAGTGACGTCATAATGAGCTTAAATCTGATTAAAAATGGCTCAAATGTACTGCAGCGAACCGCACATTTCACCCTGAACAGACAGCGGCGACGAAAAGCATTTACTGATCTAAAATGATTAATAACTTTAGAACCATTAATCCTATGAACTAATTCAGGAAAATTGCAGTTTTAGTTTTTCATGATCATCAGATATAATAATAATAATAATAGTAATTACCGTATTTTCGCGACCATAAGGCGCACCGTATTAAAAGGCGCAGTCTCAGTTACGGGTGCTATTTCTGTATTTAACACATACATAAGGCGCACCAGATTATAGGGCGCGGACATGGTAAAACATACCGGTACGCTAGTTTAAAACATGCATGCTAGCGTGTGTTTTAAAAAAGGCAGCGGAAGCAAAA
>JAPQRQ010000015.1:22629788-22642308 GCA_037367365.1 Apogon talboti
ATGAAGTGTCGATGCCCGAAACGTCACTGTGGTGAATAAACATCTCCTTGGGAGCTCAGATCTTATCTCATTTTTTATTCACTGTTCCTTCTGATATATACTGATCCTGCACACCTTTTAGTAACTGGATGTGTGTGTCATTACCTCTTTCCATGACATGCTTCTGTACCCATATGTTTGTCACTAATATATAAGCCGACAATTAATCTTTTCTTTTACTTTTCTTTCCCTTATTGTGGTTATATAATTGCCTGTAAGCTTTGTAACGGCAATAAAGTAATTAAAAAAAAAAAGTAACAACATTTATTTCCATCCAGAGTTGCATCTTGTGTTGATGATGTGCGAGTTGAACCGCTGTCACATCCTAAAGCTTTTCAATGGGGTTTAAGTCTGGACAGTCTCTGAGAGGAAATGACATCTCATGCTCTTTCCATATTCCAGTGAGTCAGATGATTCCAGTCTTTATTATCTACTGGAAGACTCTCATCTACTGTATCTGCTTTGTTAAATCCAGATGGAGACTTTTCCTTTGACTGTGTAGCCTATTTTAATATCAAATACACAGTCTGCTTCTGAAAACATCCACAAGATGAAGCACAGAGTCAGGTCCTGTTCCTTCAAAGAAAACGGAATGATTTACACTTTAAAGACAATCCTGATTTAACCAGTTATGTTGTTTTGCAGGTGAAGTGTCTCTGTTTCTTTATGACAGCTAACAAGTCGGAGTTTGATCTCAACCCAGACAGATTTGTTGGCTATCATTTATAAAGTGACAGCAGGTATTCAGCAGACGTTACTCAGACAGACATCTTTACAGTAGACTGTAGATAGGAGCTGACTAAGTAATGTAGTTTAGGAGTGAGAATGTGAGAGCGAAAAAATAATGCATCAATAATGTAAAGCGCTTTGGGTGCCTTGAAAAGCGCTATAGAAAATCCAATGCATTATTATTATTATTATTATTATTAAGAGAAGTTTCCTTAAGCATTACAGCCTAAGAGTTAGTGTTCTCCATTGGCCTAAACTCCTTTTATACCTGATCTGGATCATTTTTCACATCTGTTTATCTGATCAGGTTTGCAACACTGGTCTTACCCTACATTAAATTAGATTAATACATAAGTGACTGTACATTTGCTAAAGTCATTGAACTATGACAACAAATCACCGCTGTTGAAGCTTATAGTTATAAAATAAATTCTTCATTTTTAAAGTCTCCTTATACTTGATATAAGATGCAGCTGTTCACCAAGACACCAAAAAATACTGTGATATTTAGTGATATCTAATGCCAAAATTACAGATTTAATACAACTGAAAACCACCTTATTCTCATCCACAGTGGCTGCAAAAAACATCTAAAACATAACGCTAAAGGACTTCTATAAATCAGAAAAAAAAGAATAAGCAAAGACGTTTTCTTCAAGCCCCTGTAGACATGGCGACTTGTTTTCTCTGGAGGTATAAACAGAAACAAAATAATTCTCATTTTTGTGTGATCATACGCTCATGAAAATATAACCATGAACATTATAATTCCATTTGCGCAATTAGATTGGCATAAATTATCTTCCATTCAACATTCACTCCAGACTTTTTAGTTGTCAGATCAGATGGTTCAATATGGTCTTAAATACAAACAATAACATTTGCTCTTTATTTTGTAGAATTCATTATAGAGCAAACTTTAAGAAATAAATCCAGCCTTTACGCAGATATGTCTCTCTTACCCTCTAAATTTTCTGCACGATATAAACTTCACAGTGTCTGAAACTGACTGTTTTCAATGTATTAAAGTCAAGGTGACTCTGAAACTGAAAATTAAGTCAAAGCAATAAACACCTAAACAAAGATGAACCACTGAAGATTCATCTCAGAGCAGTTGATCAATAAATGTTAGAATGCACATCAAGATAAACCAAAAAAAAATGAGGTGGGTGTGGTTTTTATATTTTGAGCTGCATTTAATTTTCCCTCAAAGTAGGGCTGAGCAATATATCCAATTAATTCAATTAAGCCAAGTTTTGAACTCTAAAACATTAACCAAGATTATTCCTTTTGTGCTCAACAATAATTAAACACAGTATGTTAATTGTGAATGTGTTTATCCAATTATATAGGACATATACTTTAAGTTTAATAAAGAGATAGTATTTACAAATCATGTTTTGTCTTAAGAGAATGTAATTGTAAATTTTCTAAGATATACTGAATTTTTTTGGCCCCATCACTCAGCTCAACCTCAGAGTCAGTATTTCCAACTGAAAAGCCTAATATTAACTATTGACCACTACCAACCCCAACATCATAGTGGGTAAAACATCCTATTAACCATTCACTCTCTGGGCAGATATTTATTGAGGCTTTTTTTAACCTTACTGTATATGCTGCAGTTATTTTCAAAAGGAAAAACATGCTACTGTACGACCACACATATAATAATAAATAACATTTGTTTACTGGATATTGTTAATTATGGCAATGGAATGGTAATTACTTTTAATCAAGAGGCTTGTAAAGTACTATAAATTGATATAATAATAAAAGACTAATTTGCAAAAGTTTATATAGCTACATATTATAATACAAATGCAAGGTCTATTAAAAGATAAAAGGCTTACAGTATATAGCCTGTAAAACTACACAGTTTCCATCCCAACATTCCTGATATTTGTATTAAGGGTAACAGAGATATAGGCACTTTTTGTGGCGCTGTAAGAACCTTCAGAACTTCAATAGACACTCTTAAATTAACCTCTAGATTAATCAAATGTGTTATTTCTGTGGATGTGTAAATGTGTATTTTGTAGTTTTAAGTAACAGGAGGGACAGAAAAACTGTAAAATTTTTGGATGTGTATTTATTTCTTTAAAATGGAAGGACATTCAAGAACCTACACCTAATCAGTGGATTAAAGAAATGTCTTGTAACCTTGCATTGGATTTGGGATTGTTTTAATGTTTAAGTGTTATGTGCAAAAAAAAAAAAAGGTTTGTCAAGGAATAATAAGGTTAAAGGCAGGCCCAAAGGCTTTTTTTTTTCTTTTTTTTAAAAAATAATAACCGGTTTCCTAAATGAACACGTTGTCTTGAGGCAGGTGTACTGGTCACACTGGTTATTCTGGTAGTTTTATATCCTGGAAGCTATTCAGCACTGACAACATGGGAAATGTCAAATATTTACTTTAGTTGAGTCCATATGGCTGAATACATACATTTTTTAATATTCAACCAAAATTCTAAGATGATCTTGTACATCAAATTATTGCTGCATAATGTGTCACCGATAAAACCCGTAAACCTGCGATGGGCGTAAATCGCGGAGTCTGTCGTAAACTCAACATCACACACATATGAGCGTTCATTCAGAGATGTACACGCATAAATAAAGCTTTAAACGCTCCCTGAAATGCAGACACGGTTAACTATTAGGTCAGGTAATATCTGTGTACCCTCTCCAGTCGCTGTTTTATAGAATTATGGGTTAATATTGAATAAAAAGCTGCTAGTAGTGGCGCTAGCTGTCGGTGCGTTCCTCGACAGTATCCGCTGAGTTGCGTCTCTGCAGGACATTAAAAAGCTCTTACTCTGAGGACATGGTATCCTTCGGTCCCTCCACCCGGTATCTCGACGCTCTGAGACCCTCCCATGTGTCCCCTGGATGTGTGGCTGTGCTCCGGTGGTTAGCAGCCGCCTCTCCGCCCGATCATGTCACTGTTTCCTGCGGTTCCTGGTTCAAGGGCACTTCCGCTGGAAAAGCCTGAGCCACAAATGAAGACCCAAGAAGTAAATAATAAAATAAAAACATCTGCACATTAAGGCTGTTTACGAGTCTGAATAAACCTACTAATCCACCCAGTCCATGAGATATAGTGGTCCTGATATTCCAAACAGAATCCATAAACTGTAAAATAGGCAATAGTATATGTAATATAATATAAAATGGTGCTCAGGTGCACATATTATTCAATGTCCCACTGTTTAAGACAGCATTCAGGCAGATTAAAGTGACATTTACAGTTAAATGTGTCACATCTTGTAACCAAATTAGAAAATCTCATTCCGCATGATATTTCATTCATAAGCCAAAAGAAAGACAAAATTAAGACAATCTGCTTTTACATGTCAGCAAATTCACCCCATTATGAATGAAAAAGAGCAGAAAGAAGAACAATCTTATATTTTTATATTTTCCACCCCTCTTTATCAAAATACTTGTGCGTTTACAGTGGTAATGTCAAACAGAAATTACTTTATTTCACAATAAGTCAGTGATGAGACATTGCTCCATGAGGCACGGTTTATTTTTTTTATTTTGTTGGTCATTTTTTTCCCAATTCTGTTAATTTTATTACATTTTTTTGTTCATTTTGTGTCTTATTTTGTCGTATTTTGTTGTTTCACTTTTGTTACACCATCCATTAATGCTGCATTTTACTGCTGTGCATGTAATGTTGAGCTCATTTGAACTACTTTATGTATTATTCGTGGCTAAATCTACAACAGTGCTTCATATTCTAAAAGATCATCACATATTTGTGGGGTCGCTGTCCTGTGAGAACCATGTATCTCTTAAAAAAAATCACATTTTCATAAACTGAGAAACTGAAATGAAAGCTTGAATTCCTGCTAATTCAAGAAGGATTTTATTTATTTTTTTATTAATAGCTTATAATTTAAAAGACAGACTGAAATATTTGCACAACAGCAGGGCAGCTACAGGAATTTAGCAACAGAAATTCAATAATTAGGCTTTTCCATGACAGGTTTCTAACAAAGAGCTGAGGATCATGAATAACATTAATTCTTTCATTGTTTTGGAGAACTAGAGCAGCTGCTGCACTGAAAGACAAATCCGTAAAGCCCTTATAGTAACTGTCCATACGGAAGCAGTGTGGTTTCCGGTTCATTAAAATAGTCCCTTTAACTCAGTTTGATATCTATACTAAGAAGACATGAAACCTTTTTGGTGATATCCATCCAAAACTGTTTAACAACTGGACAATACCACACCATATCAGTACAAAAAAGACAATATGTGATCACTTTTCTGTAATGTTCAGAGTGAAATGCAAAGCTTAAAGCATAATTTTGGTCTGTAACATCTTGTATTTATCACATTTTGATAATTGTGTATAGTTTTGTTCTGATTCATACTGTGTTATAGTCAGTGAATCAAGAATTTATTTAGCCTAAGGATGGAATATGTTAAATGCAACACTTTAATCCTTCAGTTTCACAAATGCTAAAATTCTGCACATTTGGAGATGTGCAGTTTTTGCTACAGAGGAAGAAGGATGGAAAACTGTAATGTGAAGAGTATTTAAAGCTATCAGACAAATGCATATACTTAAGTAAAAAGTACAACATTTGTCTAAGTATGTATAAAATGTACATATTGAGGTAAAGTATAAGTACCTTAAATTTGTACTGAAATCTGCTTTGGTTTATATAAAGTATATGTAGTGTATGTGTTAAAAAGTCTGCAGCTTTAACCATTATCCTTATCTGAGCAATTATCAGCCTTAGCTTTAATAGTTGTTTTCTCATTTATTTCCCAGCATCCTCTTCTGATTCAATCACCTATTTGTGTCAGAGCAGGAACATGGGCCAGGGAACATGTGAAAGAATAAAATTGTCTCTGTGATCAAGTGCTGATAATAATGGATATCATCGATGCTATAAAAAACAAGGGCTCAAGAAAAGATTCATGTATATGTAATGGCATATCTCTGTATTTCAGAGGGTCTTATCAAATAATTTAACATAAACTTGCTCAGGGTTGTGTTTCTCCTCATCAATCATCACTTATCCTGTCAGTCTCAGTGTCCGCTAGAGCTCACCTTGATTTCCTGTCTCTGGAATCCACGTGGGATGATAATTTGACAATAAACTGCACACTTGTTCAGATAAAACCCATATATACTATATATTTGGAGTGCAACATGGTGAACAGGACTAAAAATTAATTTATATCATGTGAAATGACATCAAGATGAAGACAGCTCAAAAGAAGGACATTCATTAAATTGGACAGTTAATAGTGAATGCTTACATAAAAATTTGCAGAATGCACAATATTGCACCACCAAAACAGTGACAGAGATGAAGTAAAAGTATGTTTTGGCTCCACAGAAATAATGATACAGATATTTTTATACTTTTTCTTCAAGATGTTTGGAGAAAAAGTAAAAACCTGAACTATTATAAGACTCCTCATCCATTTTTGTCACACAATCCAGTCCATAAGTGTTTGGACAGTGCCTCAAGTGTTATATTTTTTGCCTCTGTACATAATCACAGTGGATTTCACATGAAGTAGTGAAGATGTGATTGAGGTGTGGACTTTCAGCTTTAATTCAAGGGGTTCAACAAAAATAATGCATTAACTGTTTAGGAATTGCAACCAATTTAGACAACGATCCACCATTTTCACTGGGATTCATAATATGAGATCCGAAAAGGTGTCAATGTAAGTGAAGGAGGTTATCATTCCACTGCAAAAACAAAATAAATCTAACCAAGATATAGTGAAAAGTTTGGTACATTCTTAAAGAGAAAGAACCCACTCTTGAGCTCAGCAACACCTAAACACCTGGAAGACCATGGAAGATGACTAAAACAGATGATTTCAGTTCATTTAATTTTTTTGGCGGCGAAAAAAGCTTTTACAGCATCATTTGTGGTGGTGTAGAGGCAAAATCACAGAATATGTGTCACTGCCCAAACACTAATGGACCTGACTGTATGTAATTTTCAGTCCCTCTCCTTAATAAATCAAAAATTACAAATTTGGTGACAGTTTATAAGACAGCCTGATCTCATGAAATCGCATTGTATGACACGCCAGTTCAGTGCCGTTTTTTCATGCTATATGAACAAATTTGTGAGTTTTGGCGTATTATTGGACGCCGTGCTATTGTTTTGCGATCCCCCTAACCCTAACCTAACCCTAACCCAAGCCTAAACCTAACCAGAAACAGCACCCTAACCCTATGCCTCGGTGCGTGTCACGTGATGTGGCGTTCACGTACACACTGAAAGCTTAAAATGCGATGACAGTGGCGTGTAAATCAACGCAAATTCACGAGATCACGTTGTACAAGAACCACCCATTTCTTCTTTGTCATTCTTCTATAATGAAGACACTGAAATAATGTTGAAACAACCATCTGAGCGTGCTTTTTTTATTTCCAAATGTCATGTGACTGAAGATATAACTCATTTCCTGCGTCCTTGTTTCTTGGAAGACCTGGAAACAACCCAAGAAGTTCATAAATACAGGACAGTTAACAACACTGATGCTTTATTACAATTAGTAAGATAGTAATTCTTTCTTGAGTTATTTATTGATCAGCGTTGCACTGATTCAAGGCATTTATTGTTCCAACAGATCTTCATATCATGTTATTTACTATCAGTGGGAAATATACTGTAGGCGTTGACACTTACTCCTTCGTGGGGCAGATAAATAAACTCTGTATTTCAGCAGAAGCTTGCTGACGCCTTAAAACTTGGCCATCATTGTTCCTCAGTTGTGGAAAGCTTGCTCAGATTTATGCCTCTCTGGCCCTTCAAGGAATTTACAACTAAAGTTTCCAAGAAATGTTGTTCAGGCGTTTGTACCACCATGCACATAGTCTGAGGAAGCAGAAAACATTAACAAAGAGGTGGCTGGAAATTAAAATGTCTGCAGTACAATGTATTTTGGAATAGTGAGGGTGCTGTTATTGTCAGGCTTAGGTAAAAGGTCTTTTTTTTTCTTTTTTTTGGCAAGATGAATCGGTTGTGTAATAAACGCATGCACTATGCTGACTTCAGTGTTTTTTTGGGGTCTGATCCGGTGTTCGGATGACAACAGGAGGAGTCTGGCACCACATCATTGTTGTTTATCATTTTAATTTCAGCACCAACGGACATACCAGCTCCTGCTAAAAGAAAGAAAAACAGACAAACATGCACAGAACAGTCGAAACATTTCACTGATCGTATTTCATTTAGAGCAGTACATTACCGTCATGTGCTGGAGGTTGTTTTCTTCATTTAGCATGCATGATAGCAATCGCTACACACACACTGGGTTTGCTGCAGTGTAATTGCTCCCGGCCTCATGCTAATTCCTTTAGAAAATGTCCAACAGACACATTTACTAGCAGCCCTTCAGCTTTAACAAGCGCCACATTAGGTTTACACACCCCGGCCATGGAGGCAGGCAAGTTACTAATCTCCTGCTTAAAAATTACTTTGTGCCAGGATTAATCAAGCTTTGGACATGCAGTCAATACGAGGAGGCTATTGAGATAATTGTAACCCATTATAATTACTTTAGGAGTCAGAGACCTTAAGGTGGTACAATTGATTCTTTTATCAGTGTTTTAATGACAATCAGACCTGCTGTTTGATTGGAACTTGGGGGGAAAAATGCATTGATTGTTGTAAAAATTAAGCACAGAAACATATAACTGTGATTTTAGTCTGAGAGCTTAAATCCTGCTGGTGTTGAACTGTAAAGATTGTGAAGCTCATATGAATGGTGTGTGGAGAAGAATGAGGAAGGTGGGGGGAGGAGGGTTGGCAAGCGGCCCACAGTCAATATCATCATCATCATCATTTCATTAGACTTGCCTTACACAATGGGAACGTCAGTATTTATCAGGAAGCTAATGTGGCAGTGATTCCCATGGGCGGCAGATATATTTGGCTCATCAGGAAACCACTGACAAGAGTCGTAGATGTATAAGGGAGAGGAGTAAAACAGCTGAGAACGGATAGATGGGTCAGCGACCTATTGTGAGAGAGGAAACTTCACTTTAATGTCACAAACCCCCCCCAAAAAAAAGTGTGTGTTGTGGAAGTAAAAGGAACACAGCGGAACGATAATGCAGTGAGCTCAGTAATTGTACCAGTCTTCTAATGAGAGCTGACTCCACAGAGGGTGAAAAAAAGTCATCCTGAGACGGACATTAAATGTTTCACAGTCTGGTGTCTGCAGGAAAAGCCCAGACCTCCTGCATCTTATTGTTTCACTCGTCTTATCCATCAATGTTTATCTCTTTAACTGGAACTGACAGAGATACTGATGGTGAATTAAACCGATGATCCCCTTGAAACGCTGCAAGATATTGATTTTTATGGCCTATATCAAACACCAGGTCCAAAGCTGAAAACCAGTCCTAATACAGCATAGAGCAAACGAGCTCTCGTCACATAAATCTTCATTGATTTCAGTAATTAGATGCAACATTGTGCATATACTGAATATACTGATTAATGGTGTGCTGCGATTATGTAACTTACTTTGGGCGGCCATTCATTCACATATTGAGAACCACCAGACTGTGACACAGTAGGAGTCGAAGGCCTGGTTTCATTTGCATTTAATCATTCTAAGATTCCCTAACACCTGCTTCCAAATTAGCCATATCATTATGTTTTGGCACATTTAACCTTCAATGATAGTGCAGGCCTTAAAGCAACAAACAAAAAAAAAGCTCCCTGTCTCCTCAGATGGGGCAAAGAGTCAAGGGTTATTATTTCTATTACCCTATTATGAGTGGTTATTTCTTTAATCCTCTGTTCCCTGTAACTTTACAAAGCAGCCTGTGACACCAGGTCTGTAATGATCGCTGCACTGAACCATGAAACAAAGAAGCGGCGCCCGGTGGAGGATGGGGAAGGAGAGAAACAGCCGGCTCCTCTACGGCTGTGTCGAAATAAAATGCAGCCAGGCAGAGCGTCGAAATAGGCTCCTCGGAAAAAAAATGTTAAGAGAGCACAGTCTAATGCGTTTTATGATAAATATCTTAAAAGTGTGAGTAATGACAGGAGTGAAGGAATTGGCAGTGGTGGTGGTGGTGGTGGTGGGGTCGTGAAATCTCAGCTGTGAGATGATCAGCCAATAAAAAGTCCCCTGAGGGTGATTAATCTGACCAATGGTCGATGACAGCCAGGTGCATGGGTAAAATTGTGCGTTAGGAAAGAGCAAAGACTGACGGACAATGTTGCTCCTGAATGCTGACATTTTAACCAGACAAGGCCGAGATTGATTTATCATTTAACCACATTGTGAATTTTTCTCCATATATACATTTATTTTGCATGTATTTGTCTAAAAGGCTGGACACATACAGGCCGTCTATCCCATCTGTTGTGAGTGTCAGCAGCCTTCCGCCCTGATGCACTGAGCCTGTCTACGGCAGTGACAAATGAACAGTGAAGGCTGGAGGCTGAGTGTCTGTTAAGGTAAGTCATCTCTCAGACGCTCTCGCATCAGTGTTACATATTTATTGGTAAACGTACTCTCAAAAAAACTGCGACGATGCCTTCCACAGATGTTCTACAGCTCATGTCTTTATTAGCGTTGTGGGATACAACAGTTAAAACTCTGCAAATGGCGGCATGAGGTTAAAGTGCCTACATTGAATCTGACAAGGGACGTCTCATCCCGCTAATTCAGGAATGTACAGTAAAATCTTACAACAGTAGCAAACACTGTGCATTTCAAGCTAAAGTGATAAATATCCCCATGACTCGTATTGTTTTTGCTCAACATAAAAGTAGTCCAAGCTCTAGTGAGCGTGTTCAAAACAAACAAAACTTTGCATATTATACTTTTTACTCCATTTAACATGTTATAATACCAACAATCATATGTCTTTAGAAGAAAAAGCCGCCCCAGTGTTGTGGTTTAGCGTTGTGCTTGTCATCTTTAACAAAGCATCAGCATCTAGATGTGTCTCAACAACATTCAGTCGATGAATTACAGTGACATTGCACAGTTACACAACAAGATTGCACAAAATTTATGGCTGCTAAAATTCTTATATAAACATCTGAATCCATCCATAAGGGATAATAATGGCAATGTATATGATCAAACGTTAACGCAACCCTTCTTTGGTTCACAAATACACTAAAAGATGTTATTCAAAACATTTTATACAGCAGTGTCCAAATATGCGGTAGGATACATTACAAATGGAACAAAAAAGCAGATAACCTATTCACAATTATAATCTCGTCATATAAATAAAGTGATTAATCTATTACATACTATAGTGTATGATTGATTTACATATAGGATTTTCTCACTGTAAAACTAGGACACATTTGGCACAAAGGCAATGTAACAATACTATACACAATCTACCCAAAAATCTCTAAAAACACAGCAATCGAGTACAGTTCTTGTTACACTGACTGTGTTATATATTCCCACCTATGTAATATCAAAGGGAAATAACAGCTAAGATACAATGTGCGGTGCATCTGCTTTGATAATTATGTAGACAACATGGAGCACCAACAGTCAGTACATTATATATATTCAATTAATACTGTTTATGTTAATGCAGCGAGGTCTCCATCACTTGTGAAAAAATATGAATTTGTTCTGTTTTTAGACTGATCTTTGTATAGTACAACGTAAAATGACGCTTGTTAACGTTGCTATTGACAGACTCATTCAAGTGCTCAGATATTCTTGCCTCGTTGTATTTACATGAAAAGAAAGTTTTATTCGTTGACACTGGGGAGCGTCTGTTGACTGAACTATCTGTTTATTTTCATATGGTTTGGCAAGAATACCAGTGTGCTTATGGGATTCTCATAGGTTTTGACTTCTATCCTTTTTACTCTATAACCTCATGTGCAAACCTGTTAAATATACAGTATGTCGTCACTGCTAAACACAGAAGAGACAAACAAGAGACACACAGGGCGATTTGCTTGTTGTGCATTGCCAGAAAAGACCTCTAAGCTAAAAATCTCAATGTCTTTATGAGACGACGGGGACACAAAGGCCAAGCTCAAGGCTTTTCGGATTCAGAAAAAGGAAGGGTTTTCACAATACAGATGCTCTTACTCTTACAAGTCATGTCCCAAACGTTCGATCTCCTCAATGAGGAAGTCGATGTCTGACCTGGTAGCAGCAGGGTTAGAGATGACCATGCGGAAGAAGTTGACTTTGTCTCCTTGTGGTTGGTAACCTACCATCGTGGTCCCGGACTCCATCATCATGGCCTTGATCTTTGGGGCCACCTGTTGTGGAGAACATGTGTGTTTAAATAAATAAAAGATTCAGCTCTGGACACACATATATTCATGAATAAAAATGGAGGCATTGATATAAATGTATGATCTTTGCAAAGGCTTGTTGACAATCAGCTGATACGATTATGTTCACCAGTGGCAGTTGTAATATACTAACCCATAAAGACTCAGTGCTAGTATTATGGCAGTTCCCAAATTGATTTTTCTCTCTATTCAACCTTTCTTAAGTGATTTATCACAATTTATTATAAAATTATCCTCTGTATTTTGTGTTTTTTTCTGTGAAAATCAGGTATTTTTCCTATATTTAATTTACTGATCTTATAGATGTTCATAAAAGCTCAGATTGAGGGTTATTATATCAGAAACAGAGAAAACTGAAGAAAAAGTGAGTTTTTCAGTAAAATATATCATTAACTGAACATAAACCAAGTGTGTCCATCCACTGTCATTGATCCAACTCCATGGGT
>JAPQRQ010000015.1:22657029-22677487 GCA_037367365.1 Apogon talboti
AATAATAATAATAATAATAATAATAATAATAATAATGGTGATGATGATGTGGCCATGGGTGATGTATGTTGTGTCAGATGTCGCGGTGCTGCAGCCTCGGGCAGGTTTTGCAGCTAATTGCCTCCAGCGTAATGTTACAGCAGAGGACATCATTTTGTGACAGCAGCATTCGTCTGTCACGCAGGAGCCGGGAGGTCCGTATGCTGAATGAAATGCAGCGGTGATTTGTGGCGAAGGAAGCCTTTACCCCCTCCTCTCCCTCTTTCTCCAAATGGCAGCGACAGATTTTTTTTTTCCTCCCCTCTCTTCTTTTATTTTTTATTCCTCTCCACCCCTCCTCCTCCTCCTCCACCTCCTCCCCTCGATGGAAATTATTAATGGCATTACCCACAAAGTAAATAGCACACGTGAAATAGCATTTTATCTGTGATGGACCTACTTGAGCCCGGTGGTCGTAAATTTGTCGAGTTGGGATCCGGTTCGCCGCCAGAGGAGGGTGCAGACGCCGCCATCACTCCAGAGACCCTGTGCCAAAGTCTTCACCTCAAAAAGCCTGGTCACTTTTTTTTAAAAATATATATATATAAATATATTCTTGCACCCCCCCCAGAAACCTGTCTTTCCAGCATCCGAAATACAAAGTAAGACTCTCCAGCAGGGTAGAAGACAAACCTCAAGGGAAAAGTGTATGTGCAGGATGGATTTTGTTAAATTTACGAGTATAAAATAGATCTTTAAGACCTGTAGACAAACAAGGGCAGAGCCTGTCTCGCAAGTTAGGATGCAGTTTTACTCGTGATTAAAAAAAACCCCCAAACAATTCCAAAACTATTCATTTGCAATGAAAAATGCACCTAATTTAACCATTTAATAGCCACTGATAGAGCATATTACTCCAGAATCACATCTTTATCCAGCTCATGACGGATGGGTGTTCAAAGCACATTCTACACGTTTCCACCCCATAATAAACACCACATGCTTTAATTCCTCTGAGGCAAGAAAAATCCTTCAACTGGCCCCACATATTGAACATGTGAAGGTGAGGCCAGATGCGTAAAAATACGCCCCAAAAATGGTGAGGCCAGATGCGTAAAATGCCCCAAAAGACAACAAACTACAGGTTATTATTATTATTGTTATTATAATTATTTTACTTTGCAAAATTAGTGAAATAAGCCGAGATGCCACCAGTGATGTGACTGGTGTTGCTGTGAACTGCAGGATGAAAATCAGTTCAAGGTGATCATTGCACTGATGACCGTGATGCAGGTTAAAGTCAGCCTCAGATGAAGACAATGTTTATAGGCTTAGCGCCACATTTTGCGGAACAATTCAACCTGTGCAAGACCAAACAGTTTTAAACAAGCATCTAATTGAAATGCCAAACTATAAGGCCAGGTAAAGCGGCTCAAACACGTATTTGACAAGGCTTAAGCTTTATAAAACACCTGTTAGAGCATCTCCAAATGACAATAAAAACAGTTCCTTTTAGTCCAGGCGTCTTAAACCACATGCAATAGAGGAATAAACACATACACTCACCTACTGCGATTATGTGGGTCCAGGTGAACAGGTGCAGTCCAGAGGAAAAAAACAAAACACAAGAGTGAACTGACCACCAAATTAAGTCATGAAGGAGAGGCTGGTGCTGCGCTCTTTGGTACACTCCAGTAAGCACAACATGAAAAAAAAAAAAAGAAGAAGAAGCAGAGCTGGGCTTCAGTTCTCCGCTAGATCCCACACAAGGTGACCCTGCTTTTGTTGAAGTAAGGATGATTTGCTGACATTTAACGCAAGCCTTGTCTGTTTATTGTCATTGCGCACGGATGAGTCACGGTAAGTAGCTCCACCGGTGCTGCATGTTTGTGAATGAGGAGCCGTCTGCAGGCAGCTGGCTCCTGGTTTGGCACTGAATGGCACCGCTCTCGGCCCCTGAAGTGTGACTTTTTTTTTTTTTTTTTTTTGGAAGTGCCGATTGCCGTCAGATCTATACAGGTCTGGTTTGGATACCGATCACGCACATGGACTTTAAGTTTGATGCTATGAGCAACACATTACGCGGGGAGGGAAGCGGATCTAAGAGGGGAGGGGAGTGGGGGGAGGCAGACTGCTGGTTTTGTTCTTGTGGAAAAAAACAAGAGAACAACAGTGGAGTGGAGAAAGCGGGACAATCATGCCACTTTAATTGTTTTTATTTATTTATTTCCCCTCCTTCCAATCCTTTACCGTGTATTTTCCAGGAACATGCATCAATAACAAACGTCTGTCAGAGATCGTGTGCGTATTTTTCATTTAATATCCAACAAAAGCCACAACATCAGTACAAAAACATCTTATTTGTCCTCACGTGTGGACAGAATGATGTTGAACGGTAAAGATGTAACCCCACGACAGCCTGACACCAAACTATGCAACCACAAGGTGGCAGTGAGAAACCAAAAATGACTGGTGGAGCTGAGGAGCAGTAAAAAAAAAAAAAAAAAAAAAAAAAAGCTACAAATGGGCCATTCCAGAAATACTTCTCATCAGGCTAATTATAAAGCGCCCCATTAACGTCTAACACGTCACCATCACGAGTGGCGTGGACACGTACAAGACATCCACCAACCAACAAAGAAATAAAGACCACCCACTTGTTCGGATCCCTTGGTAGTGGATCATCATGAATCTGATAAAAGGTCATACTGACACTGGTGATAACGCACTGGATTTTACATAATAAGACCAGTTTATGCAGTTTTTAGTGTTTTCAGAAGAATGTCCACGTGTGTGTCCTTCAAGTCTGCAACATTTAACACATCTGTATTCTCTTTTCACCATCTAAAGGAAAAACTAAGGTGTGGCTGTTTATTTTTTAGATGCATACTTTTTCTACATCATGCACAATATGAGTCAAAATAAAAAGAACCAGGTTTCCACCCTTTTTGTGATCTTGAATGTATATTTTTACAAGTCTATGTCAGAGAAATGCTCACATCTCCAAACAGAAAGTGGTCCTGAAAATATCTCCTCCAAAGTATAGATAATACACTACAAATGCTTTCAGAGACCTCAGCAAACCAAGTTACAGTTAATTTAGGGTAAAATTAATCTTGTGCAGCTTAAACAAAAAGAGGATTTTCTGACTAAGACTGTACACCTTGTTCGTCTGAGGCAACATGTGAATTCAGACTGAACAGAAAGTGTATTTTAACAAGTCTCTGATCACCTAAGACAGATCTTAACCCCATGTTTAAGGCTCTTGTCAGTGAATTTTAGTGTATATTTTTAACCGCCACCATGACTGTCACAAAATTAAGAAAAATCATAGTGTATGTTTGGGGTTTTAAAGAGAAAACCCACACACCTACAAACAATTATACATTTATAATGTAAACTGACTGCACTGAAGTCAAACAACCAACCTATAGTAGCACAAACACTTTTTTCTGCATATATCCATTCATCCTATACAATATCAGATTGAACTGATGCCTAATAACACAAAGAAGAGTCTGAACCAGCTCTCATTTCTTGTCTTAACCTCTATAATAAATCAGACATATTTAGTCTAAAATTGACTGTATTAACCCACTAAAGGATACTTTGGTAATTTTATATAGGAGTCTTTTTAGAAATAATCTACATGCATTATCAGATTACATGAAAAGGACAGATTGATAGTCAGAGAATGTGTGGTTCTCATCTACAAAGGAGTGTAAAAAGAAGACAAAAGACATATTAATCTAAAGGAAAAGGGTGGAGCATTTTCCACTAGTGTCTGTATAAGACTGTCCACAAGATGGGGCATAATCCAACTGTATAGAGTCTCAGACAGGGGCTGTTATTATACGTCTGTGTTTATGACAGTTAAAAATATACAGTATGTTGTTGCCAGTGAATGAAAATAAACCAGTGAAGGAGTCTGAAATAAAGAGTTCCCTTATTTCAGATGACAAACAGTTGCTTGAGACTGAGCCTGCAGATGTAGCTGAATTTCCCCCTTTGGTCACATGGTGTCTCACTGGTGTCGCTGGCATCAAGTGAACTTTTCACATTTTTCACTCCTGTCTGTTGTTCATGGGACACACATGCTGAAATGTGGGTTTAGTCGCACATAATGTTTTAATAGGAACCCATGCATGCTCAAAAACTCCCTTCTCTACAAACATTTATATGCTTTGACAACTCATATTTTTTAGATTTTACTAAGACTGTTCCACAACACATTAAAACTCAGCACTTAAATATTTGTATATAATATTAAAAACAAAGAGGAATAATAATTTTTCCATAGACAGATACAAGGATTTAATTTCCATTTTAGCCTTGTTACCACAATTTAAGTCCATTTGAGTCCAGATTACAGTTCAATCCCAAGAGCTTCAAATGGTTTCTTCCATTTAAAAAAAAAAAACAAAACATCTGCCAATATAATATCTCATATGGAAATACACTGTTGCCCATAAAGTTGGTATAATTTAGTTTTGAGACACATTCCTCTTTTTATTCCTATTTATACACATTAGTAATCACCTTTGACCAGGTACAATGATCACATACTGAGTCCCAGTTACACTTTATCTATCAAGAATAAATCACTTGGTCACAATCATTTCATGAGAAAAGGTACAAATATTTTATTCCAACTTCATGGGCAACAGTGTCGCAAGACAGTCGTCGTCTCAAACCCATTTTACTATAGTAGATTTTCTCAACCTACATTAACAGCGCTGAATGACTTCTTCATATTGTGTCAGGAATATATTTTTTTAAAATCTCATATTAGTTTATTTATGCATAGCAACACATGCATGAATACATGAAATTGTAACCCACCTCTCATTTTCTTTTATCATGTGTATTGTCTGTGTAAAAATGTCATTTTGGTTTGTGTTGTTACGTAAAGTCTGGAATAAAAATGTAAATAGACAAAAAAAGTGGCTTTAATTGTGCCATCTGCTATGACTGTTAGTTTACATTCATTCTAAAATAAAACAAAATTATGATACTTCCCAAAAATATGAGACAAAATCATACAAACAACTGTCTTAAACTATGAGGAAGGTGCTGAGGGAAGATACACAACGATCACTGGAGCTGATATTTTAATGGAGGTGAAGCTGTGGCGCCATTGACAGCCATCATTTCAGAACCGAACTCTAAAATTATGTCTCTAAAATTACGAGCAGCTGCTACAGTCACTGACAAATGAATGGGAGATGAGCTGACAGTTAATGAAGTGAATAGTATAGAGGAGTACCTGAAGAACTCTGGGTCGAGGACAGTGTAGCTGGTGATGATGAGTTAGCAGAGGCAGATTTACACATACACAGAGGAAATCATTTTTTAAACATTCACTAAAATAGTTTCTTTGACTCTAAGTCTAAGGTATGGAGGAAAAAATTGGAAATAAATCAAAGACATGACAGGTTAAATATGTTCTCCAGTTCAGTGTTCTGTTAAAGGGGTATAGTGTGTTAACCTTGGGAGCTGTTGTTTTCCATACAGTTCACATCCTTCAGTGTGGATCCACTGTGTTTCAGCCACGTTTCTGTCATCATTTTGTGGGCCATTAACACAATAACTCTGAATATGTACAATTTGTTTTTGGAAATACGTTCAATCAGATCTTCCGTTGCGGTTCACAGTCTCTAACACAATTCAGAATTCCTCCCAATTAATTTGCAATTCATTACAACCCCCCCAAAATGTGTGCAAATTCTCCTATTAGCCCACATCCTCTTCAACAGGGATTGGTTTTATACTAAGACTGTTTTCAGCCAAACAAACCAAGAACACAACAGATACAAACTAGACACCTGTACAACAACAAGCACAGAACATATAGAAAACAAAAACAGCACCAAGAAGACCTTTACATTCTTATATCTTCATGTGATTCAATATGTGTCACAAAGTTACAAAGGTTTATCTTGCTGTATTCTTAGGTCTCATGTTGTGATGAATAACAATATTATTCTATGTTCTGTGTCGTTCTGTGTTCAGAAAATGAATTAATGACATGTTTTTCCATACTTGTATTGTCATGTTGTTTGTATTTGTACAGGGCATTGCAAATTAGGTCTATGGTAATGATATATCCAACATATTTGTTCCAGTAAAAATAAATGCTAAATACATTTAGACAAGAACCACTTATATTGATAAATTTATCCTTAGTATGTTGAATTCTGTTGTTTGATACAGCAGTCGGGTTTGTCATGTTTATGTGGGTCATTTTCTGAACCTGATATGGCAGTTTGTACGAGTCCACTGGACAAGTAATAAAGTAAGAGGAAGTTAAGATACAAAAATGTAAATGTTCTTACATGAAGCCTGATGTTTACTTGGAAATCAAAGTTTCAGAAGAAGCGGTATGCGGTCATAAACCGAAATCAGTCTAATCATGTAGAACAGTAACATTAATGGTGGCGTGACAGTTACTGGAAACTATATAGACAAAGGTATTGGGACACGTTGAACTCAGGTGTTTCATTGGTAACAGGAGGCTACAAAACCATAATGATAAATATCATAATTTTATATTGCAACAATCACTGCAATAAATGTTTTTATTTTATCTTAAGGGTTAACTGTGTCTGCATTGTCATCTAAAGCGCTCACAAAATGCTTCAGAGTTTGTTTTAACTCAATTTTACTCAACATTACAATTGTTTTAAATGTTCATCTTGTAGTTTAATTAAATATTTGTCACATTTTGACCATAAATAACATTTTTATAACAGAAATTACAATCTGGTGTCTTCAACTCTAATTATTTACAATAACTGACATGAACATAACAGATTTCGAGTTTAAATGAATGGTAAAGCCTACTAGCTGTAGGTGTGGTAAGGGTTATTTTATCCAGTTGTCAACATGAAATTTGTAACTTTCTAAAAAACAAATGCACATATAGATCTGTGAGATCATACGTTACTTCATATGTCACATTTCCAACACTTGTTGTCTGTAGTTATGGTCCTTTCAACAGTTGTGTAATATAATAGTTTTGTATGAATAAACATACTTCTTGCATCTCTTGTAGCACAGCCAATAGATGACTATGAATGACTATATTTCACTATTAGTGAACTGACGTCATTACATACACAGATTACTTTTTAAAGTGTTGATGATGAAGTCATTGAACAATTTATTCTGAATTCTCAGTGAAAACTCATTTAGGTTTTAGACATATTGTATGTAGTTTTTGAGAATTTGAGGAGCAGCTGTAAATAAATACATTTACTCAAGCTCTATGTCAGTATTTCTATTCATATTTTACAGCACTGTATGCTTTACTCATCTAAATTCATCTACAATAACAGATAATGACAAATATAAATGAATATAAATGAATGCATTTATATTCATTTATATTTGTCACTTTCTGTCTTTCTACACTTTAAGATTTAATGTGAAAAAAAAATCAGTGGCTTATAAATAAGTAAAGTTATTAAACATTCAATAGTGTGAAAAGAGTTCAAACAGATACCAGATGTGACCTTAAAATACTATTTACACATAGGTCAGAATAAACCAATATAAATTAAATAACATTACACTCATTTACCCACTCAGGCAACAAATAGTATGTACAGTACTACATTTGTTTGTTTATATACTTATCTTTTCTCATTTTTTCAAGTCAGTGTCTCCCAAACATGGGGTTTCGTCATGAGTTAAATCCATTACAATGTTATAGTATAGTGATTTGCTTCATTGAATTACAATTCCCCAAGTCATGACATCTACTCACATTCAGGTTTCCAGACCTCCCAAATGTCAAGACGTCTTTTCTATGTTTGTCTTGAGTTAAAGTAAAGAGTTAAATTGTCTTGAGTGAAAACAGCAACATTCTTTTCAGTTACAGTTTACTTTTTTTTTTTTAAATTTTTCAATTAATGTCCTTTGCAGTGGACAGCTTTTCTTAATCATTATTATAAAAATAAAGATGTGAAACTTGTCCACAAACATGGACAAAAACCTCATAGCTGGGTGTTTGGAAGTTAATTATATTTTAAAAGCTGCAAGGATGTTTCTTTATACAGTTGTTATTTTCTGATTCCTACTCATTTTAAGTGGTCAGCAGGTTGTAACATATTAATATATCTCATTGTAAAATACTAGAATACTCTAATAAACATCCATCAAATGTATGTTTTAATGGTAAACTTCCCATAAGTGTCTAAAATCTCCCTATAAATCTAATTAGAGTTTTACAACAGCAGCAGTTAAAGCTCAAAAAGGGTCAAGGACAGAGTGTAAACAAGGTCGGTTGGCATTTGGGGGAAAACATTTCCACAGGGATCCGACTTGTGCTGTGTTGTTCTATCGGGCAAACGCTATGTAAATGCTTATCTGCATCTAAACATATTTATGTATTCATTCACTAGATGGAAATCAGTTATGATGAAAATCACATGTTATAATTACATTTTAATCAGTGGGCTCTGATGTATAAAACATGGATCCCAGTGTGAGGCTGACTCCGCTGACCCCTTACACATGCATTTCTATTCAGAGTCACTGTTTTAATCAGTCATGCCATGAAATTCACCCATATCACAACACTTTTATATGTCTAGATATGGCAAGTCTATGGTAGAATCCAATTTAACAATTTTTCATGGTTTAAATACCCAATATCGCTTTTTTCCTTAAAAGCCAATTAAAATATGCAAAAGTACAATCCTTTAATTTTCTCATAAAAATGTAAATGACTCAAAATGGTGAGTTACAGTCGGAGGAGTTATTGAACAATGAGAAAATAAATGTTCATGTGTCCGTGAAATTACAACACAACAGAGATCATTATGACATTTTTGTCTTCAGTAAAGTAAGGGTTTTTTTTAATCCAATCTCAAGCTGCTACACTTTGTAAAAGAGCTGAGATGTAATATGAAGTCGGTCTGATTTCACCACAATATGAGGTTTATTGTCTTTAACTAAATGAGTTGGTTGCGTTGCTTCAAGCGTCGGGTGTAACAGGTCTCCAGTGGGACGTTAAACTTATCCCATTCTCACTGTTAGAGACACTTAAGCTCCTCTGTGAACATGAGCTGAGCCTCGGTCTGGTACATCTGTTGACTTTACAGAGTCTCTGCATCGACGGTACAGGTTGAACAGAGTGTCTCCACTTACACAAATACCAGAGGAGTCAATACTCACAGCACTCATGATTCGATTAGCATTCACTGGTCAGCGATGGAACTGTTTTTAATGCACCTCAGTGTTTATCATCATCATAACAGCCTCAGTCTTCTATAATACTGCACATGGATACTGGATCAGGTCAATCTGATGTCTTTTATAACAGTAACACAAACAGGTGCATCTTTTCAATACCTGTATCTGTGTAAAATACAAAACATGAATCCTTTCATGATACATTACATGTAGATGTGTAATATTCACTGGCTTCATGATTCAGTTATGATAGTAACGTCACGATGCCTCTGTCTATGTTTGTATCAGATATGTACCTTCTGGTCAAAACAAACAAGGCGAGCAATTTTAGAAAACCTTAGAAAAACCACTCATTCAGGTTCCTATCCTCAGCTTCTCATCTAATTTGTATGTGAGTTGTCTGTTGTCATAGCTGTATGTGATTAACTATTCCTGAGTTGAGTGATGCATATGTCTTATTCCACTGCACAAATGATGCTTCTCATGGAAAATAAAGTTTGCTTTTGTTTTAAAGATTAGTGCCCACAGTGATCACACTCCTTTACATGTACAAATTTTGACATCTGATAGCAGCAAAAACTGCCAAAATGTGAGAAAGTATAAAAAATTGTTCATTTTTGTACAGGTGCAAGAATTTTTTGTTAATTGAGGTTGTTCTAGGTCAACTTTAATCTGAATCTGTTGGATTTTATCTAACTGTCAAATCAAGAAACACAGTGGTAATTATTATTATTATTATTATTATCAGCAAGTGTCTGTTTACCCCTGCCATTTCATTATATTTAAATGCTTATAATCTTATCTTTAACAGTTAATGAGCTATTTTCATGAGAAGTGCATTTAATAAATCACAGTTTTGTTTTACATGTGTTATAGGACAAGACAAAGCATCTTTATAACATATAATTACATCTAGACGGACATGACTGGCTCTGCTTTCCCCTATCATCAGTAAAACAAACACAGTTATAAGGATAAGACAAACACTCATTACCATCAAAATCAGAATTTTTGCTAAACCTTTTTTTTTTTTTTTAAGTTGTTTTGTTTACCTGAAATGCTTGACGAGCATAAAATCTCCTGTGGGAATGAACGGTCCAGTAGTTCTCCCCTTTAGACCCAGATTTTACACTGGTCATCAAGTGACGACCCATTTTTACAGAATTCAGTTCAACCACATGTGTTCTTCAAAAACAGATGGAGGGTAAACATATCTACACTGGTACTGGGAACATAAACAACATGAACATGTATTTTAATTATCGAAGAAAAACATGGTAGTAGTTGCATAGGTTAGTTTTATGAAATTTGTACCAATTTCAGCCATATACAGTTTTAAACTTACACTATTTTGCTATTCCAAGATGTATGTTTCCTAAAGTGTTGTCATCTTTCATCCTGTTTTTGTTCTACTCAGTCTTTTAACATTTTCTTCTTAGTTTTTTTCCCCTTATTTTATCTTTTCTCATCTTCTGCTTATTGCTCAATATATTTTGATGTCTTTTATTTATTTATTTTTCTTGTCTTATTTTTACTTATAGTTGTGTCTCTTTATTTCATCATTCTTCTTTCTTTGCCAATTTTTCTGCCATATTTGAAGGTAGTTGTTGTCACATGATTAACATCCCATGATGCACTAAGAATTTAAAAATTGAGCACATTATTATATATTTTTTTTTTGGTATTCCCTGTCAAAGACTCTGTATGCTCAAAAAGCGTCTGCGATTGTGTTCCTCTAGGTAAAAAAAGGACTTATTTTTACATCACAGTGCCTCTGTCTTGTTTTTGTAAATTGTTATAACAATTTACTTTCGGAACATCGATTGATTTTTTGGGGTTTTTTGTTATAATTTTTGCTGTTTTGTTCTTCAGATATTTTCATTACTCTATTAATAAACAGGGTGAACTCCACAATAAAACAATAAAAGCTGTTTTCTCTCATTGTTATGTGTGTAGCAGTTCTTAATGACAACAGGGTTCTGATATTTTAGTTTGATATATTTGGGTTTGAGTCCCTTTTTAACAGCAATGTTTGGAAATCCACATTTTAACATACTTAAGGTAACGTTTCCTATCTTTCAATTTAAGTCTATTGGATGTCTTAAACTAACATTGTATGACATTTAAAGCCACCAAAAGCAATAAACTAATTTTTATTTTACACTTTGGAACAAGTCCATGAGGTTAGGACTGGCATTAATAACCTTAATGATACTGATCAAACCGTGTATCTTCAGTTCCACGAATGTGATCCTAATTCATTGCCTTTTCACCTTATTTTATGTAACTACAGCTGCAGATTTCCAGACAGGACATAAACATTCTGAACAGAACAGTACAGTCGCTGACATCAGGGATTTGGTTCACATCGCTGCCTGTCAGTCTTTTTATTTTGAGAAACTGCTGCAGAGAAGAAGGACCATGTCTGATGAAAGAGTCTGTCCCTAAGCTGAACCTTAAAGTAACATTTGTTGGGAATAAAACAGTATTTCCAGTGTGTTACTGACAGTAAACACAATAGTCTTTTTAAGTATAATTATTCTAAACAGTTAGAATAGTTCTAAGCATCTTATTAATAATGTACTCTGAGGTTTTTTCTTTCTTTCAGTTCAGATGGAATAATTTTCAGTCACATAGAGTGAGATGAAATTTTCAGACGTCCTTTTATTCAGTTTTGGGAAATAAATTGAAGCCACAACATATGATCCGTCCTGAGCAGTAAGGCGTCCTACGGAGGCACGTGATAATGACTCATTCGTGGACAATAAAACCACATCAGACCCTAACAAAGCGTTTGTGAGGAGCCAGAGTGTCTGCGTTCGACACATCCATCCATACGTACAGTTTCTTAAAGAGGATCAAAAAATTTGGATAAAGACTTTAAGGTTCAAATGGTCGTATCTCAGTTAGAGGTTTTTACTTTCTACGTCCCGTTGGTTTGCAGTATGTGTTAATATTTATGCAGATTGTTCATTCTTTGCAGATTTGGGGAAAAAAGAGGAGGAAGAAAAAGGACACAATGCTCACTAAATGATGCTGCAGCTGTTAGTTTTTGCTTTAAAGACCCAATCAGCAGTTTTCAATGTTAAAAATGAAAGGCAAAATCACATATTGTTTGAATAAACATGAGTTTTGTGATTTTCATTTAATAATTTGATACATATGGAGCACAGAAATCACAAATATTTAATAACAAATAATGAACAAACATGTATTTTAATGGTGTGTAGGTTTAGGCTTCTATTAAAGTGAGTTAGGAGTAAAATACCTGTGTTAAAATCAGGTATATTCTAATCTTTATTTTGAGTTTGATTGAGCACAATATCCAATTTGTTAAGATGTGACCTGAAATCGTTTTTATTCACCACAAAAAAATGGTTGGTTGCATCAAGCAAATGAGAGCAATGTGGATTTCAAGCAGGTGAAAGTTTCTGGAAGTTATTTTGGCAGTTTTAAGACAGATTTAAAAAAAAAAAAATGAACTGGATTGAACCGGATAAATGTTGGACTTGAACACATCTGTCTCAAGACGTACAACGGTGATGGGAATGTAAAAGAGCGGAAAAGGCTCATATGTGCTCACGGTGGAGGTCTCTACTGTAATCATTTACATTTGTCTGAATAATATTCATCTGCTCTGAGGAACCACTGAGGCGAGGTACAAAAGGGGGCGCTGTTGAGGCAGAAAACTCCCCGTTCAACAGTGTAATGAATGGCACCGGCTGTTCTCTTCTCCCTGACATTTCCACACTACCACACTCAGAACAACAGCGATGTTACTCTCTGTTTGAATCTGACTCACAGCACTTATTTTAAGAGTTAATCTGCATGTATGGCTTTACAGCAACATTTGCCTAAAGGTGAGAAAACCAAAAGTGAGCGCTTTAAATCAGAGTCACCATGGGAAAATCTGTCTGAAAAGAGGCAATAATTATTGCAAAACACTGCACTTTGAGCAAGGCACTATGGTCAAAAGTACAGGTGAAATATCCCATCTGAGTCTTTAGAAAAGTTGGTTAAAAAACAGAATCTGGACAGTTTTCAGCTGTCCATTAAGGCCCCGAATGACTCTGAAGATAAGACATTAAACCTGCTGCAAGTGTGCCGCACAGTGTAATATGAATCTTGTGATATTACAGCTAAAAGGTAAAGCATTCTCCGTTAATGGGTCTCATCTCAACCTGTGGTGTGAGTGCAAAGAGCTGAAGGTAACACGCACAACACAAACAGAAGAGCTCTGTTGGAGCATTAACAAACTGGAGTGTCCTTATACTTTGTTCTGATGGAAAAATTAACATCAGCTGTGAGGAAATGTGAACATAACCTGTGAGATTCCCCATATATCTTAATGCGCTACTGGGTTTTTATTTTATTTTCAGGGGCCGATTGCATCGTTAACCCATGACAAAGACAAAAAAAAAGTTTCCAGCCGTTAACTGTTAAGTCACACTTCACTGAAATTAATACATCAATACTGAGGAGGTTTTAGAAATTCTGTTTTAGTAAATTATATTTTATATTCTCAAGCGCTCAGGTCTACATCTCCAGGTTCCACTCAGCTGGCTGTCATATTCTGAGCGTAATATAAGGCTCCCACAGTTAGAATTCATTGTAAAACATTCATGTAAATGTTTTGACAATGTGACAACGTTTCCTGTCTATTTACTTACACTGATTTCCAAACACAGGCCAAGACAAATCAACTTTCGTCACCTTGCCGCTATCAACATTAAGTTGGCTATTGTTGGAGGTTATACAAAACAACCGCAGTAACATAATAAGAAATAGTTATTAAGAGCAGACACTTTTATATATTCAGAATAGCAGAGGAAATGTTGGAAGAGGTTGTACTTTAGGTAAATCACATCTTTCAGACCTTTAAGAACTATCCATCATACAAATGTGAAAATCGTTAACAGAAAATTAATTTCAATGGAAACAATAAATCACAGTTTGAGATGAATATCTGACATACAACTTTGACAATAATAACTCGCAGTTCACAGATAAAGCTCACGTTAGTCCAGTTTTAATAAAACCTTAACATTATTTTAAAAATCTTATTTAAAC
This sequence comes from Apogon talboti, assembly GCA_037367365.1. NCBI lineage: Eukaryota > Metazoa > Chordata > Actinopteri > Kurtiformes > Apogonidae > Apogon > Apogon talboti. The sequence continues at coordinate 22,671,277 of JAPQRQ010000015.1, forward strand.
CTAACCTAACTGACTGTCTCGTCACCCATAAAACTGAGGGAGTTTAAATGAATTATTCTGAGATGAGGAAAATGTTATAATCTTTATTCTCACACAGTATTTGGGTCATATCAACAATAGCAGATCTTTTCAAGAGCATGCTTAAAAACACCCCATATGGAGCAAAAAACGGACACTTTCATTCAACAAAAGCTATTAAATATAATTTACAGGGGAGTGAAATCTTCCACCGAAGACAATGATCAAAAACACAAGTTGAAAACTTGTCTTCTTTGATATGATATAGACAGTGAATTCAAACTCATGAGCTATAACTTCTCCATGGTCCCAAATTAACTTATGAAACTTTATACATATACAAAAATGTGCTACACAGACCAGCAATGTTAGAAACTATGTAAGAATTTAACCAGCAAAATAAACAAACTTCCCTAGTAAAAATGCAGCTCACTGTGTTCTTAGACTAGTGTAGAACTGTATTGCACTAGTGATTCCTACTGTCTGAAATGACTAAAGGTGTATTACAACATATTCCTCGTGTCTTCCCGTTTGACATGATCAAGTGTCTTGTCGTGGCACTTGGTCTTTTTGTTCTGGTGAGTTTTGACGTGTTTTGCCAAGTGGTCACTCCTCATGAACCTCTTGCAACAGTCCGGGCAAACAAAGCGCTTCTCCCCCGTGTGAGTCCTCAGGTGTCTCTGCAGCTCATCCGACCTGGTGAAACTCTTGCCACAAAACAGCCAATTGCACACAAACGGCCGCTCTCCAGAGTGCCATCGCAGGTGCGCTTTGAGGTGCGAAGTTTTGCCATAAACTTTCCCGCAACCCGGTATGTGACAAATGTGCTGTTTCTTCTTTCCAGGCTCGTCGCTGGACGTGGAGGACTGGCAGTTCGGACACCTGCACCTCCTGCACCGCCGCGCAGTTGCAAGAGGGGACTTAGTGTGCAGGAGAGCCGCGATTTGCGTCTGATATTGCGCAAAGTCCGTATGTCCCAGAACTAAACCCCTCTGCAGCTGGAAGCGATGAGGGCCGAGAGAGGAAGAGTGGCTTACATGGTTCCCCTGCTGGAGGCTCCACCACGGAATATCCTCCCCAGGGTTTGGGGACAACTGTCTCTGCTGCTGGTGCACAAGGCCGGACGGTCCCGTGACAAAACTTGGCATCGCGGGCGGAATAGGAGTTGGCGCAGCGTAACTGACGGCGGGGACGTAGGTGGGAGGGCAGGTGGACTGCAGAGACTGCATGGAGCAGGGTAACATCTTCACCGGGGAGAAGTCATAGGGGTACGAGGGGTCCGCCGGAGGGGTGAGGGGCAGTTCGTGATGGGAGCTGAACGAGGTCTGGATGTGCGCAGACAACTGGGGCTTGGAGGATAGTCCGAAAGTGGAGTTGCTGGCTAGGCTGCTCTGTGGGTTGCCCTCGTTAGTCCACGGGTGAAATAAACGCGAAGGAGACCCCAGAGTCGGGTCGTAAGGGACCTGGAGGAAATCTGTGGGGTTTGATCCGTGGTGATGCCCGATCCGGTTACAAGTGGCAGCCAGTAGAGCCAGCGGAGAGTGTTTACAGTTCTCTGGAGAAGAGTTTGGAGTGCGATCCTGGATGAGCGACACAAACATGTTCTATATTACAATAATGTTACAATACACCCATCAAAATCATCCCTCAAGTTTTCCCCATTAAATTCAATTCCTACAGCCCGGATTCGTGATAATGTGACATAAAAGTTGGAGCCATTACGCACAAACAATTAGCGGCGGTAATTAAATTATACGACACCGGGTTTTTAGATGGAGATAAATCAACAGGGGTGAGTTTAGTTTACAAGTTATCCCAGTTGTCAAAGTGCACAGAAACTTGGGACACAAACCTGAAGAAAAGCCTGGAGAGTCTCATTCCGCAGAACAGCCACTGCTGCCATGGTAAAAGTCCTCCTCCCGCTCGACGAAAAGAAATAAAAATAAAAGCGCTAATTTAGATGGATTTGTGCATTCGCGTTGAAATATGTGTCGGAGCAGGTCTTCCCTCTGCGTGCTTCCTCTCTTGCAGATATCCTTGGACTATCTGAGGAGTGAGGGATCACTTCTTCGAATTTGATAAGGACTTTGGTGGGCCGCCAGCCAGTCAGAAATAAGATTTATTACTTTGAAGTTTGCCGCTGCCCAATCATCAAAGAATAGCGGCTCTTTGAGAGGGGAAAGCAAATCCTTTGAATCCACAAAGCTCCTATGGTGTGTTTGTTGGTCTGGATAAAGGAGCTGATTATTAGGGGGGATGGGAAGGGAGGAGATAAAGGCGGGACAATTAATGAAGTAATCACTATGTGGGAAATGTATATACACAAATAATTGGATTTTCTTGATCAAAGACCCCCATGCCGCCTGGAGACCCCGGTATTGGATGCTGTAGTCATCTGATCCTCTTTTTGTAATTAAGGATTTGTAGCAGAACCCTATGTGACAATGTGACATTGTTATCTCTAGAGATCTCCAAGAGCGTTGCCTTGGCTGTTTGATGGAGGAAAGAGACCAAATCAAGTGACTCAACACAAAGTTCTCATCTCTGAAGAATCAGCATCTCTTTTACATTTCTAATTTGAATCACATTTCTTTGTTGTGTCTTTGAACCACTACACTGCATTAAACACTTAATTATGCCCCCTCTGAATTATTTAACTCATTTCTCCTTTGCTCAGTCATTTGTTTTTTATCAGAATCTAACTCCACATTTAGATTTGTTTTACTTTGTTAAGCCTGGAAATGACAAGAGCCAGAAGAAAGAAAAATCCCAATTGCTCATTCGCATGAATCCTATTATTATTATAACTAATGTGATGCATTAGGGAAGTACTTGTTTTAACCAGGTGACAAAAGCATCACTTGAAATGATGATGGCTCAATTATGTTTCTTTGAGAACTTGTCATGTGAAAATATCTAAAACAGGAAGTTCAGGTTGAAAAAAGACATACTTCATCAAAACAGCCAGTAAAATATAATGCAAAGGGTAAACATTATGTGTCTAATTTGGTGAACATGTGCAGGATGATTCTGATTTTTGAGGCAAAATAGTCAACTTTATTTAGAAAATGGATGTAGCTTTCTATATCAACTCTCTGATCTTTATCTGGCTTCCCTGCAGAAACAATCACTGTCCTCTCGACTAGTTTGGAGCGGCAGATTCTGAATTAGATCTGTTCCTTTGAAGGGATTAATGTTCCCAGTCCTCTCCCACGGCTTTACACACAGTCATGAGGGAAAGGGGGAGTCCTGCTGGGCTGAACTGGAGCCATGTTAAACTACAAAAGTGGCTACAGGAGTGGTGTAGTCACACTGCTGACTGATAAAAAACTAGTGGAGATTAACCTTGTTTACAGCAACTCATGGCAACGATGCTGATAGACGAAGGTTGTTACAAAAAATTTGCAAAATTGGAGCAAGAACTCATGAAACAAAAGTAAGTAGACTGTAGGCTCTTAGTGTGGAAGTTTTGTTACAGTAAATAAATATTCTGACTTATATAGATAAAGTGTAACTAATGGGCTTATTAATGTTTAATAAATGCTTTATAGTTCTGTTATTAGCATTATATTTTCTGACCCTTTTGACACAAATTTTAAAAAAAAAAGGAGATACACCTGCCAAAGTGACTTTATCCGTAACTGGTTGTTCATCTAAACCACAAGTCAATACTATTAACTATCAGTTAACCTGTTGTTGAATAGCTCTGATGGTTAATGTGTGTGTGTAAAACATGCATGAACTCAAAGCATCGCATAGACAACAGAGATCACAAATTAAAGCTTGCATATATGAAGCAATGCACAATCCATTAGTTGTTGCCTTAAAGTGTAAATGTCAGAAAAATGTCGTATGTTAAGTTTGTATTTTTAATGGTCTAGAAAGAGACCAAAACCAAAAACAGAAGTGACATTTTTACACAACGGCCACGATTTGTGAACTGCGATGCACTTAATTATGCTACAAATTTATGCCACAAGTGACAACAGCATGAATTTTGAGAAGCATCAGAATTACCAAATTATCAATATCTTCCTTTGGGATTCTTGGTTCAGCCTAAAATGCAACTTCTTACATTTTAATGCATCTCAATGGCACTCCAGCTGAGGGACAGATTTGGCTGAGCAGGACTTTGATATAGTTTGTATGAAATTCATGACTGTGAGCTTGACACAATGTCCAGTCCCCAAGGTAATTTATTTGCTCCAAACCTTTACCGTCTCATGGCTATGCCTGAAGTTTTACAGGGACACCACAGCACTTGTACCGTTAAAGGGAAATTTTTTTCCCTGTGACATTCAAGAGGAAAATTAACTTGGAGGACCCCCACCAGTTTCCTGTCAGCACACTCAAAGCCTTGAATATGGAACCAGTGGGTACCATACATGTAGTTTTTTAAATCCAGTAATTTGAGGCATGAAAAAGCAGAAAAGTGATCATGCAACACAAATATTAAGAGAAGCTACACAAGACTAAAATAAAGATAAAGTTTTATACATGTTACTCTAAAAAAATCACAGCTGCAGGCAGACAAAAACAAAAAACATCAGGAGTTCAAAGAGAGTAGTCATTTTCATGTGGTCTGCATTTCAGCATCTATCTTACTTTAATTCCGTTTCAATTTTCATTTAATTTCCTGCCTTTAAAACAGACAGAACCAATTTTTAAGGGTTCAACAGGTGACACTATCCTCTGATGGCGCAAACATATTCAATCCTACAAACTGCTTGCTAATTTTATCCCCATATACCTTTTTAAAATATTTTCCAATGATTGCATATGTTAAAACAGTAAAAGAACGTTGACTTTCTGTGATGACAGTTTTGCTGATGTTTTAATCAAGCAACACAACATTTTTAACTGTTTGAACATAATTATCAAAAGGAACTGTATAAAAAAAAGCACTGGAAATCCAAACTTGGTATTTTAAACACATTTATTCGACTCATATAAAACAGCTAAGAATAAATAAACATTTACAGATACTGAGTGTTGCTGATGCAGATTTTTTGGTTCTGATCCAGCTCAGAGTTGAAGAAGGCAATCTGAGGAAGAGAGGAAAAAAAAACATATTCACATTCTTGTCCTGCAGGATACTTTTCATAATCAGTGTTCATATGTTCAGAGTTCAAGTTGTATCATTTTATGTGAGTGATTTACAGCTCCTTCAGTCGACCTGAAATGGATCTGAGAAAGCGAAGGTGCATATGATCTTGACATTTTGATAGTCGCTGAGTGAACTGACACTGAGGGCTGTGGATCTGACAGAGTCGGGGGGCAATGCCACAGCGCCAACCTTTTTTAACTTCCATGTTCTCTGGACAGTTGGAGAGAAAACAGGTTCCACATCTGTCTCATACAAGAGATATCAGAGAGACGGGGTGGGAGTGGAGGTGGGGTGGGGCGGTGCATGTGTGAGAGCGAGAGTGAGTTTGAGTGTGTGGGAGAGAGGAAGAGGGGGAGAGGGAGAGACGCTCGAGGCTACTGGGTACTTGAGCCGCTATAATGGTGTCTCGTATGAGAAAACATCTGTGAATTTCCTCAGTGATCTACAACAAAGTATAACTCAGAGCAGTCACTCAGCAGACCTTTGAAGTTGCTGTCTGACAGAAAGCTGCCATTGTTCGCAGCCCCCAACACACAGAAACTCCAACTTTGGTCTCACTAATTTTCTCTGCAATGCGATACAACTCTTTTTCCCCCCTCTCTCTCTCTCTCTCTCTCTTCTGAACCTATGAAGCAAGGGAACCCTGCATATTCAAAAGCAAAGAGAGCAAAGCCTTGGCAATGTGCGGGTTGGCCCGGGGTCACGTAAGGCGGGACAGGTCATTTTACCTTCTCTGAGCCCACCCTAGATGCGTTAATCCAGAATTAAAGCGGGAACTCCCCCCCCTCGTGATGATGTATGTACCGGGTTACAGCCTCCAGTGATCTCACAGGAATAAAGACATCACATCCAATCATCTCGCTGTGATGCGTCGGACCAAAGATGCTTTTACATTCTGATGTTTTAGCTTTTGAAAGTTTTTAAATGATGCTTTAGCCTTTAAAGTTTGTAGTACAACTGTGTGTTGGTGTGAATCTGGGAAGCATCTGTCAACATAGTACAATATATTTTACGATACTGTAAACAAAGTAATATACTAGTTCAATGGTGTTCATTATGTCTTCAGTTTTCTATATGCACTTTTTG
>JAPQRQ010000015.1:22677587-22699012 GCA_037367365.1 Apogon talboti
TTACGATACTGTAAACAAAGTAATATACTAGTTCAATGGTGTTCATTATGTCTTCAGTTTTCTATATGCACTTTTTGTTTTCTTTTGTTTAAGATATAGGTTTTACTCCAAAAACATACCGGAAGTATCCGCTGAAACATGTCAAGGTATGTTTTTGGAGTAAAACCTATGTCTTAAACAAAAGAAAGGAAAAAGTGCATGAAGTAATATACTGTGATATTACGCATTTTAGCCTAAAATCCCAGCGTATAATCTATAAATTGAAAATCTAAACAGTGTACAAAACAATCCAAGTGTATTGAAATTTTCTTTTCTATTTTACAGTATAGGTTTATCTGCAGCAGATTGGACAAGCACTTTTAGAGCACATTTTTGTGCACTGTGAGGCAGGGCGAAAGTACAAACATTTCAGGTGTCTTTTGAAATATTAACATTTTAGTATAAGACTATACCAAGCAGGTGGTGTTCTACTGTTGTACGTCTTAAGTGGGTAACAACAAGTAAAAATAAAAGTATTAAACAATGAGACAGAGCTGTAAACCACTCTGAATTTCATATGTGTACTCCCAGTGGCTATGGGATGTCCCATGTCCAAACATGTCCCATATTGTAACAGTTCACTGTATTAGGGGTGGTGTTTTTATACTCCTCAGTCTGTAGATGAAGGTTTACCAGCTCTCCTTTGAGTCCACTTTGCTGCCATTTAGGAGCAGAGCTGAGACAAAACACTTTAGAGAAACACGCTATCAACTGAGATGACTTTTTCGGATGGATAGATAATTAGTGAACCTCCTCCTGTGTCTTTACATGTTACTTTCTGTTGGGGGAAGTTTTAACAATTTTGCCAGCAATAGACAATCACTCTTCAATTTGGTGCAGTATAAACAGAAAAATAATAGTGAAAGCAGCAAAGTTAAAGCTGTTCACTCACCTGCTCATCTCTGCTGTTTTTCCTCAAATCAAAACTCATTCTCCTTCTTATCATGGTCGTTTATCCTGATCCTCATCTGCTCCAGGTTCCTCTGATGCAGCAGCTCAAAATAAGGCTGTGATGTCTTATTTCTAAATACGCACTGTCTTGACTTGACACAAATTTCTCAGTTTTTGAAGGAAATGAAAATTTGTTGACAAAAATGACTCCAAATATCACTGTTTTTGTATACATACATCTGTAATTTAAATCCAGTTAGTAGACCACTTTCCAACACATAACTGGCGGTTGTTATCTTAACAGTTTCAATTTAACCATGGAGAGTTTAATAAGTGTAATAATATTGAGAAAACAAACAAAAATATGCTGTCTTTGAACAATTTACCACGATGTTCTTGCCAAAAGCACCACAAAACTGTTCAAAGAATATAACATTGATTTAACGTGTATCATGAAATGTTGATGTGAAACAGATTTTTGGTTCAGAAACACTGAGCTTACACAGTGCCCATGGTTTGCAGAAATGTAGAAAACCCGACATTTAACTTTTGCAATGGGGCTGCACCTGTCTGTATGTAGAATGCAGAAATAATGACCAGAATCAAAACAAATTAAATGGAATAAATATCCCTCCTAGCAGTGATACAAGGCCCGAGCGTTCTGTTATGAATCTCAAGCTGAAACAAGGCCGTGGCATTTCTCACACTGTTACCCATCCAACGTTTATTCAACGGCAGCTGGTCCCACCATCTGGGAAAGCAGTGCTGGGGCAAAATAAAACAGGTTACACCTTTGGCCATGCCAAGTGTGCTTGTGCCCCACTCAGTCTACAAACTGAGAGAGGCTAATCACAATTTCACGCTCTGATTTGTCAAATCCCATTCCAGCACCGGAGGCACCAACAAAACTTTTAAGTCAATAAATTTCATGGTGTACAGGATAACAGCTTCTCCATACTGTTTCTATTGTTCTACGTAAGCCTTATCCCTGTTTATACTGAAACGGTAACATGTCTCTATTGAGAAGGAAGCTGGAATTTTGTCCCAAACATTTGGTCACCGCTAAGATTAGCAGGAACAAACTCCAATCTTCTCGTGCATGCATTTTATATTCATGCAAATGCTAATAACAAAACAGTGCATTGAATAACCTCAGCAAACTGCAGGTGTGAGGAAGCTGAAACAAAAGCCACTGTAACCCTAATGGCATCCCTTGTCATTAAGAGACCTTTGATGTATGTACTCAACAGACTCTTTTATCTCCTCCTTCCTCCATGCCTCTTACTTACGCTCTCTGTCTCAACCAGTTTCTTTATTAATGCCGTCTTTAGGGAATGTTCTTCTGCTCAGGGCCCTCAGCACATCTGACATCTGGTTGATGCTTATGTATGCTTTTTTTTTGTGGTACCAATCATTACCTTGCAAAGAACATCACAATGCTAAGTTTGGAGTTATTTTTGGCATCTGTTCTCCCCTGTCCTGTTCTCACTCGCATTAAGGAAATTACACTACAAATCTATACATTAATTCTTTACTTTTTGATAAACTACACGAGCATCATCACATGCAGTGATAGAGTGTGGTGTGGCAAAAACCTAAAACATCTGGATATCAAAAGCACGTAAACTGCATTAAAACAGTATTTGAAAAGGCTGCACATGAAATGCTGGTATTCAAACTCTCCCTTTGAACTCAGAGGATATAGAAACAGGACAATGTTGGCCTAATCGTGTTCCCTCTTTGAAGTGAGACATCACTATTAGGTGAAAAGGTAAGTATGCTTCTTTAGAAAATAAAAGCTTTTCATCATTTGTTAAGGCTGCAGCTCCAGCGATTTTCATAAAGGTGGTTTAAAACTTTGGATAACAGTGTTTGGAGCTGCCTTGGATGTAGTTTTAATGAAAGTGCGGCGAGTGAAGCAAATAGCTAAAATGGCAAGAATAACACCAGCAGTAACGTTAGCCACATTAAAGCAGTGCTCTCTCGCGTACCAGATGTTGTCAGATTTAATGAGGAAAAACAAGGGGAAGCTGGATTTATGAAGACGTATTAAAGAAAACACAGGTGTCAGGCTTCCAACGCTGACTAAACACTGTCCCTCGGACCGCTTTGAGACCCAGTGTCCAAAATAACACAGAAGCTGCAGTTCATTAGGTCAGAGCATCTTTTATGAGAGTGACGACAGTATTTCATAACATTTGCCTTTTGCAACACATAATCAGCTAACCAAGGCAATTACGTGTACACCTCCGCTCACCTCCTCTCATATGCTAAAGCAGGCAATCAGCCAGGGAGTTAATTTGGCAGAGAAAAACAGGGGAAGAAACACCCACTCTGGCACCATTTGTCACCACAGTCCAACCTTGTTATTCAAACTAGAAGCCTATTTGAAATTCCTCTCCGTGGTAAAACAGGGCCAAAATAATCAAGGGAGCATGATCACACTTAATTGATTCAGTGTACTTTTAAGATGCACTACAGGGTGCTGGGGTGACCTATTTCAGACTGCTCTTCAGAGGAACCAACTATCCCAGCAAGGGAGTAATGCACAACGAGGATTTTAATTATTGCAGGATCTGTGGCTACAACCGGAGGTGAAATGCTTCTGAACTAACTGTGACACCACATTATAACACTGCCAGTGGTCTACAGTTCACACTCCGAATCAATTTCTGTGAAATATGACAAAAATGGGGAGGACAAAAGACTTTTTTATTGATTCCCTTAATTAACTGAGCTAATTTAAAAGCAGAAACAGCTGATTTGTGCTTTTTTTTTCCCTTAAAAACAACAAATAATTAGAGCAAAACCACAAAAACAAGATTCACTGACATGAAAAAAAATGAAAAACGTTTTCAAATGTCATTATATAATGGCTGCTTTGTGTAATACAGCTTTTTGTGGTCTTGTGGAGGCTGTGTTACTTCCAGCAGATGAGCAACATTTCAAACAATCTGGAATAACCACATTACAACAGCAAGCAATGCATGCAGCATAATTACTGAGAAAATGACAACTTAAAATACACTGTTGTCTATTGAAATCAGTCAATCATCTACTAAATTTAAATTTTTCAAAGAAATGCCTTTATTTCACCTCCTACAAATAGAATAAAATAAGGTTAACTGTGATCTGTGAGTGATAAGTCACTGCTTAGTGTCTTAACCTGAGCCTGACCCTCACAGATCTGCACAGTTGTATCTGCTGATCACTCCAGGCCTTTGTAAACCCACCAGGATTCACATGAACCTGACTGAATCCAGTCTCGCTATCTAGGCAGAGTTCTAATGTTTCCCCGCTGAGTGTAAGGAGGATGAGCTCCTCAGTCATACCACCCTACTCTTCCTATTAAGATCAAAATCTCCTCTCAGGCCCTCGGGTGTCAACAAAGGGAGATGCAGTAAATGATATGCAAATTGAAAAGAAAAAAAAAAAAACTCTACAAATCAACTCGCCAGCCCTGCATTTCCGACACTTCACATCTTAAAAGAAAATTCCCGTGTTTAGGGTGAAATTCAAAGTGAGGTCTAGCTCTGCCTCTGTGAAGCAATGTGTGGTGATTTCAGCACTCAGACAGCACAAAGCCCCTCTAACTACCGGCAGCCCTCTGTGGGAGAACTCGTAGGGAGAGTTTTGGGTTTCAGAAGGATTTGTCTATGGATCAGTCTTAGACAATCGACATAATACTCGAAAATAGGTAGATGTTCCCAGGTCAGGTTAACAGCAGAGTTTAGAGACGCTCTGCCTGCAAGATGAGGGCCCTTTACTGAGAACATAGAGAACGACGAGTCAAATTATCCTTTAGGAAATCAGCTTGAAATAACAAAAAAACATTTTAATTATCAACTATCAGTCATTTATCATGATTAAACTGCAAACAACTGCTGATTGGTGCCTTAAAAAAAACCTTTCTTCACCTTGAAAACATTTTGTCATGATTCTAAAACAATTATTTCATGTAAATTCTTAATAGGAAAATGGATAACGAGAATATTTGTTGACTGCAGCCCATGGAGCTTAAATGTCTGACAGTAATATATCCACACAGAAGGTTCCACTGTGATTTTGCAAAATGTGTTTTATTAATGAGACCTTCCCTACCAGTATACTGCATAATGATGTATTCTTTCTGTTAAATTAATTGTCTTTAGTTTATTTATTAATGCTACATCTGTAAAATATCACAGCACATTTTAAGCTACTATTTTTTATTTATTACAGCAAAGCACCCATAATAATATAACACATTTTGCAACATGGGATGCAAGAAAAAAAGTCCATGTCTGTAAAACCTTTGATAAAATGGTGAAATGCACACAGAAATTGGCAAAATTGCTCATGAAAAACTGTTGTGATAATGTAATTGACGAGTGAACCTTTTTGTAAACACATCAGATTAACAGCTGAGAGCGCTGCCTGCTCAGGTCGCTTATTCTGCAGTGCTCATACTCGCTGCGTGTACGAGTGCACATCCAACGCTGAGGATGTTCTTTGGAGTGTCTGTCTACATGTCTGCTGCGTCTGTCTTACCGGTTGACATGGTTGTCGAGAGGCCCACTAGAAAGGGTGGGAGGGGGGTGCAGTCGGGTACTCTTCCTCGGGGATTGACTCCACAGTTGACAGTAATTTGTAGTACTCATCTTCTCCATCCAGCACTTTGATTTGACTGTGATGTGTAAGAAAAAGTAGTGAGAGGTTGGAGGCAAGTTTATCAGATACAGAACTGTGATACAGACTTATCATGGTAGAAACACAAGACATTTAGAATGAAAACAATATTTGCAGACGTAGCCGTGTCCTTAAATATACTGATCTGAACGAAGATGTCATTTATAGTACACATACACACACGCACACACACACACACACACAAGTCAGACCTTCAACAATTAAAATTAGCATGCTGACAAAGCCTTAATATGTAACCCCCTCTCTAATGACGCAGAGCAACTGCTCATAAAAAGCCTGTTATTTTCGGCTCGCCATTTACATTATAAGAAAACAACTCCATTTCTGGATTCTCCTATTCCACAAAGGGCCTGCTCTGTTTAGAGTTGCTGTAAGTAGGAAAGCAGTTATTTACCCAAGTTTTCTCGGCTTCCTCTTACTCCCCTGGTAATCCAGAGTTCTCTGAGGAAAGGGCCAAGAGCACACAGTCAAAAGATGAGCAGAGAGTCATTAATTTTTAATTCAAAGTGATTTTGTGTTGAATGCGAGCAGATGCTGATAATATCAGAAGTCACAGCATAATTTTTTCTGATCAAAGGGCTCAAGTGAGTCTGATGAAGCATGCATCTTGCTCAGCTTTGATAAACCACATCAATTATTCACCGTGAAGGCAGACATCCTGACATGAAAGCAACAGATAAAGAGCATAAGCACATGTTCAAGACAAGAGGCAGAGAAGCGTGGGGGTGGGGCTCCAGGGTCTGGCACAGGTAGGTTTAATTGTATTATCATGTGGAACCAAAGTCAGACAAAGGCCTTTATCGGCACTTTGAACTCACATTTAGCTGGTTGTAGTAGAGGCTGTCTTCAGGGCTGTTGAGCAGCTTGGGCTGCTGGCCCCGCCGGCGAGGAGTTCTCTGCTGTAGCTTCATCACTGGACCTGCAACAGAGGAAAATGGGGGCAGTGATCCAACCAAGCAAAACAACAACAAGCAGTGACATGATACTGACGGTGATGACAGCAGCAGTAAACAGATTCTGCCTCCGACTTCTTAAATCTACACCCCTGTGTGACAAAGTGGCAGAAACTTCAAATTTACTTAAGTTAGATTATGTAATTTCATCGATGAGCTTACTCAATAACAGCTTAAAATTACACATAAACCACATCTAATTATATCTCTGCTCACAGGTGCACAGGCGACTATGGTTAGATTTGCCAAACATCTAGAATGGAAGCAGGCGGAGGTGACACTGTGGAGTGTGCTATTGGATACACGTCTCATTCACTACCTGTGACCAAAACCACAAAAGAGAGAAGAATCCTCAGTGGGTTCTCAGTGAAGCTCAGATGTGGATCTGCCATGTCTGCGCTGGAAACAGGTGCTGCAGTGCTAGTTATAATTACTGCTAGACAGCTGTTACTGTCTTGATGAATATTTTAAACAATTTAAGCATGGTTCTGTGTTTGATAAGAAACAGAGATGAATCAGTGGGAAAATAATAAAATCAATTAGAGGAAGTACTACATACTGTAGGTTAATACTATAACTAGTAATGAAGCAGGAATGTGGAACCTCATTATAATATAGATTAATTTATTCAGAAAACTGAAAACACTACAAAATCAACCCACTATAAAACAAGCTCATTGTATGTTTCTGCAAAACATATAAACTCAACTTGATCTGTTAAACTCAACCTAATTTGTTGTTCAAAGTTCTACTTCCTCTAAAACCAGGAGGTAGTTGGGATAGCTTTACAAACTACAGGACTGTAGCTCACAACCTAACATGTGTAGGTTTTTACACTTAGGCAATAAAAGTGCTCTGGTTAGGGTTAGGAAAAGTTTGTGGTTGGGATAAAACAATGCAACACATTTGTGTATAATTCTAATTGTCTGTACGTTGTAATGTTACAACCAGCGGATAGAGTAATTAGAAGAACAATTGATTGATTACATTCAAGATCAACATTTTCAATGGGAAATTAATTAAATAAACAATATCTAATTACTCTCTTATTCAGTTAGACAAAAATTTTTAGAGGGATCTACTTATCCCCTGGTAAAAAGAAGGATCCCACTATGATCTTTATCGGGGACAGAGGCCGAGTTTGGCCAAAACTCAAATATCAGTGGTTCATAAAGTAAATGATAAATTATAGATGAATTGTAAAAAGACACCTAATGGTTTTATGAGGGATGTGTAGTGGACTGTCCACGTACAGTGACTTCCTGAGGGATCAGCTGGTTGCCTGGCAACCTCAAAGAGCTGACAAGTCATTGCTTCAAACTCAGACAAAGTAAGACACATAATGCAGATAGTGTGGGTTTTATTTGCTAAGACTACACCACAGCTGGTCTGAAATTTTGCTTAATACAACTGAGATAAATGATTGTCTAAGTTGTGGTGATTTGGGGGAACTGACCCTATATAATAAAGAAAAAAGTTTACACATTAAGACACTTTGAGACACTTGAAATGAACCTGATAAAAGTTCCGCATTGACTCAGATCTTTGGGACTCTAGATACTGATTTTCACTCTTCTACTTACTATTGAAATGATGACACAAATGTAAGCTGTGGCTAATCTGTAAAACAAACTAAGAATCAATTTGCACATTTAGATTACCACCCGTCGACGACTTCTGTTCTCTTTCTGTGGATGACCAAATCTTTTGCATTGTAAGGTGGTTTTCCCTGATTGTTCAAAACAATGTGTACTGAACAATGAATTATTCATGGCACCACAGTAAGTGAAATGTTATTGATGACTTACTAACATAATGAGCTATGTGATAACCTGATTATTCAAGACAATAATGACGACTTGGTGCATTCTTCCATAATGGCACAGCCTGGGTTTCAAAATTTATACGTTACAAAAGTGTGTTTTTCAGCAGAGACAACTTTACAAGGAAGCATCTATATTTAATGTTAGATAACGTTTCATCTTCTTTGCCTACGTTTTGGGAGAGACAGGACATTTCTTCATCATCTCTTGCTACCTTGGCTTCTCTACCCTGACTAAAGCTGCATTTGCTTTTTCCATCTTAACACTACTTTGTACTCACTTTGAACAGACCTCATCACATCTCAATCCTATACATCAAAGACCCGGCACCCTTCTGCCCCCCACGCTCTTTCCTTGGCTTTCTTGATGTTATTCAAACCAGCACAGGTTTACTAAAGTCACACTTTGTAAATGCCCAGAAAGTTCCTGTCAGTCCGTAGATATTAGCCAACTTTTACCGTGAATATTATCAGTCTGTGCCTCAGAGGGGCAAACTGTCCACTGTGATTCCTTGTACCAACTAGTATTTGAACATATTTGGACTGATCTCATATACTGTGAATAACATCTGTGAAAAAACAGCACTGTATTTAGGCTAAACAACAAGCATTGGTCGTGTGCACCAAAAGCACTTGGGTGTGTGTATTACATTGAGTTTACCTGTAAAATATGTTGATGCTGAGAAACTGCATCTGCATGACAGGCTGATATTAATAATAGTAGAAATAAATTATTACAAATATGATGTTTGCATCTTATGTTACTAACAAAACGCCTCTATATAGGACATTGCTCTGCTAATGAAGCCAAAATGGTTTTGATAAGCAAATTTTGTATTCCCCTGAAATTGCATCAAAGCATTCAATCACAAATAATGAATCCTGACGACCTTGAATAATGTTTTTAAATGATATCGTTGTGCAACAGTCAGATACTGAGTTCAAACAAAAATACATACTTTGCTTATTTCCAAACAGGTCACACTTGATCTGAATTGTCCACCTACAGTGATTCAACATCTTATTAGCCGAGATTCCGTTTTGCTTCGCCTCTAGATGAATCGTCACGTATACTCTGTGGATAAAACGCTGAGCATCATTGACTTTTTCATCCTTTCATGAATGAATCTGAAGAAGTACGATTCATTTTTTTTCTCAGATTGTGGTTTATTATTGAAACTCTGCTGAAATTGCAATCAATATTATTTTCTCCTAAATATCTGTTTTAAATGACTTATGGCATGCCCCCCTGGGGGGTTGCGGACACTCTCATGGGGGGCGTGAGCACTTTGGGGGGGCATGAGCGACATTGTCGCTGGGAGGTTGAAACGAGAAAGCTGAGAGAGGTGCGTCAGCGACTACTGTTGTACATCACAACATTATACATCACTCAGCGACATCCCCCCACCCGGCTTATGTATTGAAATCCGTCGTATAATAGTATAAGAGGCATATCCCCCTCGCCCCAACCCGACCTGCAGGCAACCCACTGATCCGCGCATCACTAGTGAGGGGGGCTTTATCAACAGAACTCATGGGGCCGGTTCTAGGTAGGGGCAAGAGGGGGCAATGCCCCCTTAAACAAACATCCTGCCCCCTTAAATGAAACTTCCTGAAGTGTCAGTAGGTAGGTAAGAGGAGGAATTAGTAAAGTGTCTTCACTTTCACTTTGCAAAGGGAAATAGAAGAGTGTTGTTGTAGAGTCGATCACTGGCACACGCAGTCGCACGTATCTATTGTGAGGTACGCACAGACTGCGCACCCCCCCCAAATTTTTTCAGGGATGGGGGGGGGGGGGTGCTTCAGCTAGGCTCATGATGCTGTTAGTGGGGCGTGGTTCAAAAAAGGTTGAAAACCCCTGACTTATGAAATATTCAACATAAGCTGGTAAAAATGTTAGAAATACCCACAGATAAAGGCTATCCAAAAAAATACAAATAAAATGTTACCCAAAAACGTACTGATAGTGATTGGTATCTGATCCCAGTGTAGCTAAAAGACAGATCTGTTTTTCGGCCTTTTGGATCTTTAATAGCAGATCAGGAGTCCGAAACATGACACATGGGGCTTCCACATCACCATTTATCTGTTCTGACCTGCAGCGATTAGAGCGAGCAGCAGATCAGAGGATGGGTCAGACTTCCCATCTCTGTGCCCCTGTTTGGGAAATCACTGCCATTTGATCCAGGCCAGCCCCAGAGGAATGCTGCTCCTGCAGATATATTACAGGCAGGGAGTCTGCCAAACTGGCTTCTGGCATGGGAGAACCTTTTTGGACATGGGCAAGCAGAGCAGGAAAGGGGTCAGACACTGGCTCACACCGGGGGTTGCTAAATGATCGTGGGTAATGTCTGCTGTTTGGGGTGGGGAGGAATAATGGTCGGCTGGGAATACAGAGGCAGCGCAGTTCATGCAATATTGATTTCTCCCTATCAAAAGAAACCAAGCAGGGTTTGCTCTTCTTGGTGAGAGACTTATATATTGTATGTTTGCTTCTTCAGATAAAAAGGACGGGAATTCTTTTTGAGATAGGTATTTCTTTCATTTTCAAAGACTAGCAGATGACTCGTATTACATCTCTAAATACCACTTTGAAATCCCCTGAAAATCAGAACGCTGCACAGAAACAACATAAAAGAGCTGCTAAAAGGGATTTTTAGTGGAATAAATTAGAGATGTATCGATTTACTTCTTAAATCACGTGCTGCAATCACCTGACTTCTCCCAGACCACAGTGAACCACTTGGGCTTTGTTTATTCAGATGGAGGGAGCAGAGGCACCAAAAGGCATGGATTATAAGGAAAAATCATCAGCAGAGGCCTTTGAAGTCTAAATGAGGCATGTGCAACCCAGACCCCTCTCTTTACCTCGCAACCGCCCCTTCACAAACACACACACATGTACGCTCACACACAGGCATTATTCTTCAGTCACAAACAAAAGACCCTAAAGAGATATCTGAAGTTGAACAGGATTTCCAGAACTTTTTCAGAACTTGCCTGAGATTTATTACGGCTCTCGTCATTTTGTGCATTGCGGCTAAAATAGCAACTCATGTGCTTTAAATTATGAGACACGCTGGTCGGGTCCTGCAGATAATGCTGCAAAGAGTAGTTCCTGCATCTGTTTTCACTAATGCAAGAAGAGGATGTTGTTACTTACAACCAATTTTTCACACTGAAATCAATCATTTCCTCTGACAGCCGATCTGGAACTTTGACTCCGAAAAAACTGTTTGGAGGAAAAACTTAGTGGGCTTTGTGGAAGTCAATCATTTGTCACAGACATAACACATGTAATTTATAACTGTGACCCTGCAGGACGAGTAAAGAAAGTGAGAAGTGAGGATGAAGAAATGAGTGACAAGGAAACCGAAAGTAGATTAAAAATGCAAATGTATAGCATCTAGGTTTTACCATTCGATCAGTATGTAATCTTATTTAATAATTTCTGTTTGAATAAAATATTACCTAAATGATATAACTTCATTTCATTTTCTATTTGGAAAAACTTTGTTGAACATCAACAAATGACTCAATCCACAAGGGGTAAATTAGAGAGAACTTGGAGTATTATTTTCCACCTTGATTTTATGTCTGAAGAGATTATTCTGTTGGAATTGTGATGATGAGTAGTTTGGAAGTACATCCTGTTAACTACTCCCACTGACATTAAGAGGATTACGTAGGTAGAGTCAGACAGAGGCAACTCCTTCCGTTAAGTTGAGTCTTTCCTATCCCTTCCAAATCTCTGCTGCCGCTACGTTGAGTCTGTAATTTGCCTAAAACTGAAGGCATCCGGTTGAGACGCTCCGATACGTGGAGACAGACAGATAAATCAAAAGGCTGAGAGACGGGGAGAGGGAGGGAGAGTATTTGTCTAGTGAACATGGAGAGGGTGGATCATTTGTCTGGCAGATGCATGTTGATACAGTGATGCTGCCGCTGTGGTGGTGGTGATGGCGGTGGAGGTTTGTGGAGCTGCACCTGGTGGCTGCAAACCTAATGGGAGGACATGTGGGAAGACGTTTAAGAGCTGAGGGAGGGGGAGAGAGGAAAGGAAAGTGAAAAGTACTGGCGAGTGTGGGTTTGACCTCAGTGTGGGTAAAACTGCGTCCACATTTCCTTTAAGCTCTCCCAGCTGTAGTTATAAAGCACAGAAAGAGCTCAGGGCAGCAAACAAAATCAATTCTTATTGACTGGACCATGTTATGCACTGTGGGGACATCACTATAACCAATAAGTCAACATTAGATTCAACTATTCACACCGTTTTCACTCTTCCCTTTCTTCTCCTCATCTCTTCCCTTCAAACAACCAGGTTAACTATCTTCCACAGCACAGAGGTAATTGGTCTCTGTGTTGTGGCTCCACTTTATCACTGTCTCTCTCTTGACACGTATGTTTACCACAACTATAATCTTCAAAAAGCCTGTTAACATAAGTAGCTCAGCTTTCATAAACCATAAAGTCAGCTCTGACTGATCCTCAGCACCATCCTGTTTACCACGCTGAGGAGCATAAGCAGCACTCTGATCATATCTGCTGCTTGCTAGCAAAGGCTTTCTTTCTACGCACGCCTCTGTGACTCATTTCCAAACATGTTGTATTAATATTCAGGCTCTGAAGACAGGTGACGAGAGGTGACATCGTCTTGAATGTGCGGCTTACATGAATACACTGTGTATGTGTAACTTTTCACTGACAAAACATGGGAAATCAAAGGTTGGAGCTGCAGACATCTGAGAGTGCCTGGAGTACTTTAATGCTCGCTTAGCCCCATAACATGCAGCTCTGTGGGTGTCTGGCTAAAGAGTGAGAAGTCGCCTAGCTAGTTGTGGAATATGACTACTTTTAATATGAGAACATAAATACTTTAACTCATGTACTGCACCTCGATTCATATTTAAGATAGCTGTACTTCTGAGTACTCCATTTAATATTTACACTCTATTACATCTCAGCGAGAAAGACTGCATTTTCTTTACTACATTTGTATGGCAGCTTTACTTACTAGGTGCTTTTAAGATTTTTACGTAGTCAATAATATACATTTTAAAACACAACACTGACTGCATTAAGAATCATACAGTGGATACTGCATGCACTTATAATGCATACAGTATAATGCATGTGAATATTAATGCAGGCTACTACATAGTTACACAACATGACCATGGGGTTATCACCGAGGATACAAGTACACGTGAGCTGTTAGCAAACATTTACATATGTGTAATTATTATTAGGGTTAGAGAAATCATGTGACACAAATGAACTTGATCATGTCAAGTGCCACTTTAGGTTGCTACCTAGCATTAGCTTGTTTATTTATTTGAATTTTTGGGTTATGGCTACTTTTTGCTATTTGCAGCATAAAGTAGCCATAACATAGCAGTTTTATGTACTTACAGTTTTGTTTTAATTTTCTCAGCTGTATATCTATATTAATCTGACCAAAAAATCTAACAAAAATGTAGCACTAATACAATGACTGCTCTAATTCTGACTCACCATTAAACAAAAGAAGATGAAAAAGACATGTAATGGATAATACCAAGGGGCTATACCTAGTTCTATACTGAGAGATTTGGCCGGTGCAGTATACATCTGGGTATGTTTGGCACACTGCTGATTTTCAGAAAACAATGGGTTATTTTTATCAGTGGCAGTGTTCAAAATGGCATATTACATTCTACTGATTCTAACCATATTATGGAACAAACCTGAAGATCTGTACATGTCCAGGTTTGTCATATAATATGGTTGGAGTCAGTAGTTTGTGGGATGCCATTCTGAAGACAAATAAGTGTATTACAAAAACAATGTTAAGACTGAATTTGAAACTGAGTTAAAGGTCATTCACAATTCCATCAAAACAAAGCTAAGAGAAAACGTCAAAAAAATGGAAGTGATTTAGGGTGTCCCTGTACATGAAACTACCGTAAGTCTAAGTCATCCAAACTCCAGCAGCCATATCAATAACATACTACTGTAATAGTATTCCCTTACTATCAATAAAATATTACTCTGTTCTTTTACTTATGTGTGAATTTTCATGACGGTATTTTTACTTTTAAGGGAGTATTTTTACATTTCAGTATTAGAACTTTTACTTATCTGAATGCTCATTTCACCACTACTAGATTTACAGAAAAAAACAGGCAAATTATCTGGCTCTCTGCTCTGCTTTGTTTTATACCTGAAAGAAAAAAACACTCCGAGCTTGTCACTGGTAACATTAGGCTTTGTTAAATCACTCAGAAAAGACCCAACGTCCGTCAAACACATTAGAGGTTCCAGGTCACGCCCCGGTGTTTTGGCATTAATGGGAGCAGGGTGTAGAGTGTGTGCAAGTGTGTGTGTGTCTGGAGGGGTGGGGTAATTCGATTTCCATGGCTAATTTTCTGTTTTTCTCCATTGGTGTCCTGAAACACTCCAGGTTGAGCTCCAGCCCTGCGAGAACCGATGCGATCACCAGAGGCGACAGAAGGATGAGACACAGGAAGGAGCCTGGTCTCCAAACATCTGGCAGGGCAAGGCTTCCATGACTCGCTCAACCTCGGGATAAAAAAAAAAAAGGCCCTCAGATCTGCAGGGATCAAAGTGTGCCCTGGGTGCCTGAGCCACCGTGGCCTCCCTCAACATATTCAAATGGGGTTTCCTGAAAGCAACCGGAGCCACAAGCACAACTTGGAACAGAAACGAGGCAGGAAAAGGGGTGATAGTGAATACCTGAAAATCTGTGTGCTTTCTGCAGAAATAAGAAAGCGTTTAGTGAAGCCCATGGCAGAGAGGGAAGAGGATTTCTTCTTTGAAAGGACATTTAAGGAAAATAGAACTGAAGAGTCAGATATTAAACATTTTTCATATGCAAAGGCTAACTGAGTCAATAAAGGAACTAGGTGTCAATAGGCACTCGTTATTGGATCCCATATTCAGCATTATTACCGCTAACTGTACAGTATTTAATAAAAATTAAATTAACATAAAAATGTGCATCTTCATCATCTTTATTGTAATTGCTTTTGATTACTAATGATCAGTATTGATTTTGGAAAAAAGAAAAATATCAGCAACGACTTCCAGAAAGGACTCTCTGGTTGATGTGAAAACATACAGAAGTCCTGAAATAAACAATGTCAAATATTCTCAACTAGACTCAGCTTTAGTTGATACTGAGAAAAGCAGAGCACAATGCCAGCTGTAATAGTTCATACAGTTTATTATTAATGAAACACGGCTGTTACATTCATTTTATATTTACTTTATAGGGAGAGCAGACCTATGCACATAAAGTGTGTTTTCACACATCAAATAAAACAATCGACTTGGTTTCAAATAATAAAAAATTTGATAAAAAAGCATAAAATTCGGCTCTATGACGTAGAATAAAACACACCTTTGCGTTAAATGCCCTTACACCAGTGCTCACAGCAGCATTTCCCTCCATAATCACTCTGACATTATAAATTCATCAAACACTGCCTGCCTTCAGTAGCAGTGATGCCTGGGAGCGGGGGTCACCTGTATGCAGCATTACCGAATTAGCCGCTATCTAACCCAGACCTGCTGTGGCGTGCTGACACTAATCCCAGGCCCGCTGGAGAGCCCTGTCTGTGTTACATTATCATGTCTAATCCCCGTAATCTCTCAGGCTTGCTGCTAAACGCTATTCCACCTTCGTCTCTTACCTCATACCCTTCTAATAACATTAATGAAGGGCCGGGCCCCCATTACCCAGGCTACCCCAGCAGTGGGCTGGGTGACGGCCATAATCAGAGGCCCCCTGCACAGCCACCCACTCAGCCTCCTAGGCAGCCAGAATTAATGTAATTCATCGCCTGGGGCAAAAAGCAAACCAAACATATGTTCAACAAATCAGGGTTTGTGTATTTTCTTGTCACCATTGCTGTGCAGGTCTATTAGAGTCATTGATGAGATCCTTAGTGAAGGGCTCGCCGTGCGGGAGAATGGAACCTTTGAAGTGTTCATGCCACTTCCAAAGCCCCCCCACTTGCCATGAGACGTTTATGATGAGCTGACCTGGGTTATTAAAATACCACAGAAATGATCACCCATAATGCTCCTCTCTTTTTGCTGTCAACAAAGAATGACAGCAGAGGATTGGCTGGGATGAAAGGTTGAAAGGCCTCCTGTATTAAAAATGGCACTTTATCCATTAAAGCAGGATTTCTGCTGTCTCTTTGTGTAATTACCTGCACCCGCCAGCTCTGTGCTCAGGCTTACCTTGTTTACACTGCGTGTCTCGCAGTCTAGCTGTCTCCCTGCAAGGCTTCGTTACACTGTCTTCTGCTCTGCCTTTGTCTCTCTTGATGTCTTTCACTTGTCTGTCTCGGCTGTCGGGGCCAACCTTGAAAGAGGAGGCGTAAACACACCCAGAAGAGCAATGTCAATGAAAGCACAGGCTAAATAGACTCAAGTTAAAGCAAGTCCTGTAATGTGGTTTTTTTTTTTCAATTTAGCATGTAGACTGTATTCATTTATTTACAATTTACAATTTGGCACTCATAAAACTCAAACCCATTAATGTGCTTTGCAATGTTAATCAAATGCTAATGCAATTGCATATCCCCCTTTACTAGCCCTACCTCCTAGCAAACAGCACCACACTGACTTAATTGTGAGGGTAAAAAACAGCACATACAGACTTCCTCTCATATTTAATTTTATCTTTGAATAAAAGAGCTATAGGAAAGTATTAATCTGCTTAACATTTCTAAGTACATCCTCCAAAGGATTTTGCTTTTTTAATCTTACATATGCTCAGCAGAGTTACTGGCAAAAACTGTACATTTTCCTCATTTCATCCTTTCAACATCAAATGGTGAGCAGCAAAAATTGGATCAGACTTCAAAGACTGTGATGTGCTCCAAGTCACGGAGTGGCTCTTCTATTTCACATATTGAATCCGAGCAGGATATCAAAGTGCTACCAAAGAACCTCAGGTCTTTACTAAAAAAGGGGTCTAACATCTGTAGAAAGAGGAGCGCAAAGACAAATCACCTCAGGGAAGAGCGAGCATTTATTCTCAGCCGTGAATTTCCAGCCTTTTGATTCTCTCATTCCCCGTACCACCCTGTCTTCTCCGCTGAGATGGAGGTTGGAGCAAGAGAACTCTTTTGTCTCAAGGACTCAAAAAATTCCCAAAGAATAATCTAGGTTAAAGCTGCTTTGTAGAGAAGCAGCATTATATATACACGTCTAAAATCAGGCGCAGGAAAATGCTCATTCATATTCAGGTACTTACATTTCCACTGTGTTTGTGATCAGTATGTGCCTCTTTGCTTTTTGAGCTGTCCGACCTATTGAAATGAGAAATATTTTTAAGTAGAATGAACAAACATAATATCAAAATAGTACTGACTAAAAAAACAAACAAAAAACAAACAAACAAACAAACAAAAAACCTACTCTAAGCCATTCCAGTTCGTTTTCCTGTTTAATAGCTCTATTTCTGATTATGCAATTTCTAGAGATGTATATGTTTTTGTGTGATCACTCATTATTGCATTATTTAAAAAAAAACAAACAAACACAATGCTGCATGCCAGTCACAGTCATGCTTCCAGTCTAGGAAAACAAAATCTCATCCAGTTTGGACTTGGTGATGCAACTGGAGGCTTTGCTGTTTGGATGCAAACACAGATTTCATGCGTGGCAGGGAGGAGGGATATCAAAAGGGAAAAGAACAGCATGTAGGTGAGAACATAGATCTTACAGGAGGAAAATGGGCCAGATCATGTCAAAATAAATCTATATGGAGAGATTCCAACACTGATTAAACAGAATTGTTAAGTGGAGGTTTGAAGTTTTTCTCACCAAGGAATATGATTGTAAACACGGAGAGAAAAATCCCCGATGAGGCGCAGCTCAGTTCGAGTATACAACAAGCATAACATTTTCAGATGTGTAAATCTAGTATTTTGGAGTTTGAGTCTGGAGGGAGATGAACAGAGTTGACCAAAAGTCACCCAAGATTTGAAGGATTCACATGTCAGTCAATTGAAGAGGTGCATTATTGGGCAACACATATTAAGCTTGTCTGTCTTTACTGATATTGTTGTAGCTTTTTCACAACTACTGTATGTTAGTATTCTTGATAACTATGGAAAAACTGAATAAGAGGTAAACAGATCGAGTGTGTCCGGATGAGATATGAGTGAGTCGTGGTGCAGAGAGAAGCTAAACACAGAGCTAAAAGCCGCCATTGACACCACGTGTGCTTCTGTTTAGTCAGTGGCTGCTCTCCTGCTTAGCACATACTTTCTTAATGACTGGCCTGCCCATATGCTGAATAAACACAAAGTATTCAGCTCGTACATCTGGAGACCAGCGCAGCGCCCAACCCCATTTGTGGTCAGACAAGTGCGCTATCTTGGCGGAAAGATATTTATTACATTTATAAAACTGAAAGAGGTGGTGCACAGGGAGGAGCTTTCTCCGCTGGTTGAAACAACAGTACATTACAGGGAAAACGGAGCCCTTCCAGCTGCTGTGAGCATGACTGACAGGTATGAGGGCCCTATTGCTCAACAGGACAGCTCTAATGGTGGTCAGTTTTGAAATCTATTGTCAAGCAGAAACAATAAAGCAAACAAAAATCAAATGACAGGGAAATATTCTTCCAATAAGAAAAGATCCTGAAGGACAGTGTCAAGGCTCACCCAGCATGCTCCTCCTTCTTGGTGGTCTTTTCTCCAGCCTCAGGGTGACATTTAGGCCTCTGGGGTTTGTGGTCCCGACGCACCCGATGGCCCCTGTAAGCTGCGCAGGATGTGATAGACAAGCACTCAGTGATGACAAAGACATTTTGCTTTCACTGTCATTCACCTAAACAACACATTATACAGCAAGGCAGTTATCGAATTTAATTAATGCGATTAATTAACTCAGAAAACCTTTAAAAATGGCAAACTGGAATAAGAGGCAGTGAGTGAAATGTTCTGCAGCCGTTGGGAAACATTTTGTGGTTATTGAGACATACTGAGCTCAGATGGATGGTAAATGAAGCCTGCTGACTTACTCCTTCAACCGGCTTTGTGTTTTTCTTGTAGAATTATATGCACAGGAAAGGAAAGCTCAAGTACATTGTTGAGCCATGGTTGTATTTTGCATGGTCTAATCTGATCGATGGTGAGCATGTCCCCCAGGCCCCGCTGAGATCTGAGAAGCCACCAGGCTCATACATTTGAAAGGCATCTGTTTATTTTCAGAATGCAAATGCAGCCCACCTCAAAGGCTATAAGCTGCAGAGAACACACAATGTGAATGTGCTGGAGTGCTCCGCCGGGGGGCTGAGGCCCCACTTATGTCAGGTTCAGGTTCTCCCCCTGAACCCCAGCGGCCACACACAAACACACTTCTCAAAGGAGAAAGACAGCAGCAGCGACAGAGAGGCTTTCCTCACACCGAAATCGTGTTTACCCATTCTACGGCATTATTTACAAGGGTTTTAATGGAGGACATTTACACAAGGTGTGCAGGCGACTGAGATGCTCCATGTGCCAGATGAGGGCAGCCCTTAGGAGAGCCGAGGGAAACAATGCCAAATCTCCTCCCCCTGCCCTCCTCTCTCCTGCCCCTTTTGGCACCCACCCTTGTCCTCCAGTGAGAGGCTCCAAAGAGTGGGGGGGGAGCAGGAAGGTTAATGTGCCCACTTTGATCTTCGTCAAGGCACACTGAGTAAGAATTAATTTACATTTCAGATGAAAAGGTTGACAGTATAAAAAGGCATCTTGTTTCTGGTATGTGAGAGCTGTGTAATAGGCCAGGAATTTGAGAGAGGAAGTCGTGAGGAAACAGAAGGGATAAGCCCCTCTCTTGCCTTTACTGGGAAAGAGATGAAAGGAAAAAAGGATCTCAGTATGCACTGTTCTTCTGAAACATGGGGACCAAATGCTGCCCAAACTTTCAAAAGCTTTTCTTTATGCATTAATTAATTATTACTGTTTCGTAGGCCACTCATTGAGATCAAAAAGGTGTTTCACAAAGATGTAAGGTTTCCAGGCCTTTATTCCGTTTCCTTTTTAAAATATAGAAAAAGTGGGTTGAATATCCACTGGACAAGGGACTACACAATGTATTCCTGAGGTCTGCGTTTGAGTATATGAGGAACTTGAGAGAAAAATATGAAGTTTTCTTTACCTGACTGTATGCGGACAGCAGCCTCTTCCCGTTCCTTTTTGATTTGCTTGAGGTTCTGACGGGCAGCATAGCCCCTCCAGGCTACCGAAAAAGAAAGAGACAGACGCAGTGTATGTGTGTGCGCAAAAGATTGCTGACCTACCTCTGTGAAACAAAATAGACTACACATACTACACAAGATCCCACTTCAAAACACTGCTAAACCAGGTGGCAGAGGGATGGATCCCTTTGAACTCTCTGAGGTCTTATTGTCTGCTCTGAAGCATTGCTCTTAACCCTCATAGGTCAAGCTGTGGTTATCAAACTCATCTCTTTTATGAAGACTCACCAACACATAATAGACTAGAGGTCATTAAGATTCACAACAAAATCTGCACCTGTTTCATCATAATGTGATAAAAGAATAGACCTGAAGTGTTGTCCTCACAGGCATTTTTTTGACCAGATCTGCAGCACACTGGATCAGTGACACCACAAACTGAAAACAGATCTAAAAGTTTACACTGATGTAAATGACATTATATAAAAGGTATGTCATGGTTTTACTAGTTGCAACATCTTGTCATATTTGATTTGATGCACTAATTGTCTTTTTATGTGTTATTGATTCTTCCATTTAAGCAGCTATCAGTCTTGTTGGAATGGTGTGCTGTAAAAACAAATGCATTAAAAGTAAAGTAACCCTAATTTGAAAATGTAAGTATTTAGGTGGGTATAAAGTACAAATATATGTGTCAAAATATGGGAAGTAAAAGTAAAAAGTTGTCAGCAAATAAATAGTTAAATATAGTACAGACAACTGAAAACTTTACTGAAGAACAGCAAATTTAGTATGTTACTTCATTACTCTCCACTTCTAATTA